>JALLPA010001745.1:0-10194 GCA_036939895.1 Thalassiosira exigua | reverse complement strand
TGGGGACGGGACGAAGAGAACTTGGCGACCACCGGCGTCCGTTTCTCGTTGACGCCTCGTCCCTCGACGTCCGGCCTCCCCGTCGTTGGGGCGCGCAGGGCGCATCGAACGGACGTGGAGACGGCGGGTGCCCTCTCCGGTGCGTCTCGAGCGTTGCAAACAAAGGCGAGGACATTTTTTGCTGTGCTTTATTTTTTATGGCCTTCTGATTTTGATGGTGTCCCCCTCCTTCTGCATATGTGAGCTACGCTTCCGCGGAAGGAAGCTACGCGAAGAAGGGGGGGGAGGGGGGTGCGATCGGCGAGGAGCGGAGACAGGGCGCTGGCGAGGGAGGGGAGGGGGACGCGACAATCAGCCCAAGATTGCAAAGTGAGCATTTGTGTGTCAACTAGTTTTCGTTCGCTATTGATGCTAACTCGAAGCGATCTTGGACAGGGTTGGCGTGCTCAATAGACGGATGAAGCGGGCGCTTGGAGCAAGGGAGGTCATGGTTTGGAGCGGGCATGGCATTGGCCGCGGTCGTCGACAGCGACACAACGGCGGGAGGGATTCTGGACAAGGCAGACGACGAATCGACGAGGACGCGGGATCCGAAGAATCACAACGAACGCATGCACCCACGCAGACGGTAAAAGGATAAGGGGATAGGCAGGTGGCCACTGCGCTATGTGAAATTTTCTATTTGCCCGGGTGAGTCCGCGGATGCAATTCATTTTCCCCAGCAGTACCCAAACAATTTCTGGCACGACTTGCATCTGTTCCCAACGCGACAGGACGGCGGAGGACAAGGTGGCTCTTGTGCCAGAAGCCAAAGAGCCAAGCCATTGGCAGGACCTTGGATGTCTCGATGTCTTAATTGCACTTGGCTTTCCGTGACGCTGCGCAGCAGACGCTCGCCAGCTTACAAGTTCCTTTGGAGGGATGTTTGTATGCCGACGGGTGTTTTTTTGGCGCGTTAGATGTGTGATAGAGTAGCGCAATTACTTTGAGGTGACAGCGCGCTCATGAAGAGGTAGGGCTGAGTGCCGACGCGAGGGGGAATGGGAGGCCGTTTGGTGCCGTGTCGCTGCGAAAAGAGCCCAGCCATTTCGTGAGTTTGCACTGCTGCTCGTGCCCTTTTTGTTGACTTGCACTTTTGGCAGCTTGGGCTTTGGGCCCAACAAATTCGGCTATCGACTAAGACGATCACGGCAATGGGATTCTTCTCTAGCAAAGAGGGCGATCAAACGCAGGAGCCGACCAAGCCATGGTCTGTACTGAAGAATGACAAGCTCCTCAACGTCACTACACCTAACTGTCTTTGGCCTGAATGGTTTAAGCGTCAAGGAGTCGAGCCCGTCGGTGGGTTGGGGTTGTGGTAGGCTCGGCCGCGGACGGAGCCGTAGCCGCTGTCGCAGTCGTAGCCGGGGCCTGGGCCGGAGCCGGAGCTATAGCATCACCAGGAGTCAGTGTCGCGGTAGCTCAGCACCGCAGGGAACGGAAGCTGGAGGAGGGAAGGGCGGGGCCCAAGCAAGTTGAAAAAGGAGACCCTCGCCGAGGAGTCGGGCACGATGGTAACGGCGACCTACACGCGCATCACCAACAAAGGCAACGGCGTGACGGGCACGAGGACCACTTGCATCTCCCTCCCANCCCCCCCCCCCCCCTTCTCATCCTGCATGCACTTACACTTAGGTACTTACCGACATCAAGCCGACATAAAATAAACAAAAGACGAACGAACGAAAGAAGCATGAACCATCGCAGAGAACATCCACGCCGACAAGCCTCGGCGCCCGCGGGCGCCTCGTCCCCCCGGCTCGCGCGCGCCGCCTCCTCCCTATTCCTCCTCCTCTCCCTCCCGGGCCTCCTCCTCGGCGGAGGAGGAGGCGTCGGCCTCGTCCGAGCTTGCTCCCGCGTCCTCGTGAACAAGCACGACGCGCCCGTCGTCGCCGGACGGTCGATGGACTGGAACTTCAGCTTCCACGACGTCCTCTTCTTGAGCCCCCCGGGAGAGAAGATGCACGGGCGGGCGGGGGAGCTGTCGGTCGAGTGGACGTCGAAATACGTGAGCTGCGCTTAGTCTTAGTCGTCTTTTTCGTCGTTATCTGCGCATAGGCGAAAGTCGCATCGTGTCAGTTTTTCTCACCGCTTCGAACGGGTCCCTCGCCGAATCCGCGTCGTTCAGGGCAGCGTCGTCTCCTCGGTCATCGGGTTCTTCTCCGGGGAGGGCGATCTGGCGAAGAAGCTCGGCCTCGGCATCGGACCCGGAAACGCGTGCGAAGACTGGGAATACGAGAAAGACGGGGGGCTGGACGGGATCAACACACAAGGACTCGCGGTCCACCTCTTGTATCTCGGGGTGGAGGTAAGTCCGTTTTGTTTTGCAGCACCATCAGCGTCAGATGTAGGCTCTAAGAAACGGTTACTTTTGACATGCACATTGAATCAATCTGAATCAATGTTGGCAGCATGGAACCATGTATGCGGAGCAGAGCAAGACGGATCCCGTCAACATCTCATATACCCGCTGGTGAGTTTCGCCATAGCAGAAAAGGGAAGGGGGCATTTCGACACATCATATGACTTTTGCATAATGAAAGCTCATTCATATTCTTATCCAGGGCACGCTACGTGCTCGACAACTTCTCCACCGTCGAAGAGGCCGTCGCGGGACTGTCGGACATCGTCATGATCAACGACGCCGTCTGCAAGGGGGCGAAGATCACGGACGGGAAGGGCAATGTCTTCGGCTTGCACATGGTGAGTATCCATCGTCGTCATCTGGGGAGATATTCTGAACTACTTGACACTTTGTCTGGGGTCTGGGGCCTGGGGCCAACCGATATTTGAGGAGTCAAATTGTATCAGCATCTCGAGCTCTGACGCCCTTCCATTGTTTGAGTGATGATCTCGTTGGAAAGAATTGGATGGCTTCTATAAAAGCATGTGACTCAAAGGGTTGTCGAGCTACCGGTGGAAGGGGAGAAATGAATAGTGCAATTTCTTGGGCTCTGGCGCTCAGCCCAGAGTCTGTGCCGGAACGGATCGTTGAGCTCCGTCGGGTGGGAGGGGGTCCAATAATGATCGATTGTCTCACTTGATGGTGATTTCAACACTCAATCTGCAAAACACTCAGGCCATGGAGGACGCCACGGGGGACAGCGCCGTGATCGAACACGTCGACGGCAAGTGGCAGATCTATCACAGCCGCACGGACGCGCTGGTCATGACGAACAAGCCTCCGTACCCGGAACAGAAGGATATCCTCTCCAAGTTCGAGCCGTGGGGAGGGAATTTAACCTTACCTGACAACCTTCCTGGGTCCATCCAGTCGGAAGATCGCATGGTCCGGCTGGAGTATTACCTCCGACACAGTCCCAAGCCGGAGACGTACGTGGAGGCGATCGCGAACGTCCGCTCCCTGATTTCCAATACCAACGTTCCGTTTGGAGCACCGTACGTCGGACGTGAGTAGCATGCGTGCAATACTGCAGAAAAAGGTTCGCGCCTCGATGCTTAACACGGGCGCCCTACCTGCATGGCAACAGGAGGGGTCTACCCCACGTGGTGGACCTCCTTCGTGGACAACACGAACAAAATGTACTTCTACGAATTGGTTGCTGACTCCGAACCTCGTCTGGGTGAACCTGACCGCCGTCGACTGGAACTCCGTCCCCAGCGTCCTTCAGCTGAAGCCTCAGAACATCGAGCTGGCGAGGAACGTCCTGTGCGACTTCACCACGCTGGACGGCGAAGATCCTCGGTTGGAGCAATGCAAGACGGCGGAACCGGTGTGCGTGAGCTGAGGGAACTGACCAGTGTGGTTTTTGTCAAGCTGGACGAAGGGTGCTCCTTGCAACTGAGTTCCGCGTGTTCGTCGATGGAACGGAGCGGTTCCTGGTTTTGTAAGTACTATTCTGTGTGCTCAGCCTTCCGCCGTGGATCGGGGGCAATATTGAGAGCAGCACCATTGCGGGCTCAAAACTCGGCCACGGGGCCACGCGATAGCAACGAGCATCGGCATCAGCCACGAAGATGTCCCCCCACTGACTCATGGTGAAAACAAGCATCAAGGAATACCACACCCTTGTTGCCTCTAAACTGACTTGATCAACACCACGATCAGCCTTGCCTACGATATTTTAAAGACCCAATTATTCGTGTGTTCTTTGGTCATGCTCTCAACACATGGAGGTCTCGCGTGTGACCCATTCCACAGTGCGGAAAGATAACATTATTAAATTTGTGTTTGTGGCTACTATGGAAACGACTCATTTGGTATCCCTTGCACTACTCCCTAAGAGAACTACACAGCCCGCTCATTGCACTGTAGCACAGCCTTTTCATAATTACTTCTAGTCAGTTGATTGAGGATTGGGGTACCTGTATGCTGTCCTCAGGTGCGGTATTGGGTCATCATCAAAATGTCGATGGCATGCGTCCACTTCCCGGAAGTAGATTTTGCCCGACAAGGAGTAAAGGCTTCCCTGTCAGCCCATAAGGTACGAAAAAATGGATTGAAAGCTGTCGGAGTAACATTGTGCGTACTATTCAGTTGTTTGAGGTTGAAAATTCCCTTTCTATCAAATGTGACCGAATCCTATGCCCGTATGATCTACTGTACGTTTGACTTCAAACGATGACCCCTTACCCAAGGAGCTTCGTTCTCAATGTTCCGACGGCCAATTCTTTCATTTCTTTGCTGCGTGGAGTCCTTCAGCAAGTGAACCACTCCACGCAAACAAGAAATGGACGAATTGGTCGTGGGAACATGGAGAACGAAGCTCCTTGGATAAGAGCGACGGTCTTCTGAGGATTGAAAATTTTCAATTTTCTGTTGATTCCCTGAGTAAACGCCGGAAGACGTCTCCGTCCACAACTCGGCCAATATTGGTCCGATTTGGGATCTAAAAGCACCATTGAACTCCTTGTGGCATTCGCGATCCATCTGGCACTTCAAAATCCAGCGACCGAATTTTTTTCATGGAGCCGGTCATCGGTTGAAGTCAAACGTACAGTACACAAAATGTACCACAAAGTCTATTGTTCACATTGGCCTTCTCCTCATTTTAGATTCCAAACAAACGAAACATGGCTGATATAACGCAAGTAGTCGTGGAAGCAAGCTTCCTATTTCAGTTCGAATTGTTGTTAGAATCATCTGCAGCATCTCCAGTATTGACATCGTTGTTGTCGGGAGGAGTAGTAGGTAGTCGAGTCGTCTTCACCTCCGGTACCATGATCATTGTTCATCTTATCCTTGACATCTTCTGTGATTACAATTGTAACACCAGCAGTGATATTGTTATTTAGTGGCGACGTTTTCCTCTTATTCCTTGATCCATGTTTCTGTGTACTAGGTCACCCTGAACTGTTCGGGAGTGAAAAAGGCCGCATTTGTATTGAGTACCTCTGCTACTTCTTCAGTGGACATCCATGTTGGTCGCCTTCATCGTGGCTCTCCCAATATCATGGGCACTGTTGAACTGTCATCATCCCAATAGCGCTCATTATAATTATCAGCTTTCCTGTGTAATTCACCTTTGAACATGTCACATTAAGATGTTCTACAAGCACATCAGAGATGCCAGCCGTCCAAATAAAATCCTGAGGTGGAGAAGATGTGTCTGAGCTCCCACATCAGTTCCACCATCAGAACTGAGAATCGCAATAGCGCATTTTGCCTTTAATCCCATTGGATCTGTGCCATTAAGGAAATCAGTGAAGATCAGATCAGAACACCAATGGAATTTTGTCCCATAAACTGGATCTGTAATCGGCTCTTTGAAAACATATTTTTCAGTTGCAATCATGGAGAGCTGCTTAATATAATACCCACACTAGCCGCAGACGAGATTTTTCAGACGCAGCAACAGAAAATCTTATCCTGGGGTAGAGCCCTCCAGCATTCGCAGGGACATGAAACACTGATACTGGAAATGGGTTCGATCTGTTCGGGAATTCCAAGGGGTCTAGAAATAGGTGTCAGAACAAAATTCGAAAATGTCTCTTCCGAAAAACCCCCGAATTTTAAATTTCGAAGAGTACTAATTCCCACGCATTTGTATGTCGTCATTGTTCCGCGCAACAGGCGGCTCCCACCGCTATTGATTCTCCCCTGTCAGCGCCAGCCGGCCGGTTGTCCTCCGACACAACAGGTTTGCTGCTGAAGGTGAGCCATTGCCTCTGGTTGGCTGGATTTGATCATCGCCGGCTGAAGAAGCCGGTTGCCGCCGACTTCTCCCTTCTCCTCCGTCGACACCGGTCCATCATCCACCCCGAAGCATCGGTGCTGAGGGGTGCGCAAAAAAAGGTGAGTCTCATTTTTGTTTTTGTTTTTATTCTAAAAAAACTACCCTTTGTTCCGGTCTATCTCTTCCTTCCGATTGACGAAGAGGGGGACGAAGCGACCGAAGGGGAAAACCAGGAGGGAAGAGGATAGGGTGGCATTGAGGGAAGTGACGATGACGAATGAGGTATAAGTTGGGACAAGGTTAGTTATTCGCTTTCAATTTTGTTGTTGTCAACAAAATATAAACTTATCGATCCTCTTTCTCTTTCCACGACCAATACTAGAGCTCAAGGATCGGAAACCCTGATGAAGGGGGTCATTTGGGCAGACAGGGGGGGACGAACGTAAGTCTGTTTAAATGCGGTTGTTTCATTTATACAATTATTCTAATATTTGTTTATCTTTCTTTCACCATGAACTGAAGGAAATTATAAATCTACGTAGGAATTCGGCACATATTGTTGGGTCCGGCCGACTACTTCCTGATGCCGGGCATCTGGATTTTTGCCGCATGTAACATCGGGAAACCGGAAATTGTAATTTCACAACCCAATTTACCGCAATTAGCTTCGACTTCGGGATTTGTTTTACTGATGCAGTATGTGAGTGAAACATGATGAATTCCTGGCCGATGGAATGATGATAATAGCATTGTCGGGCCGACGATCCAAAGCGGGCTCCATCGGGGGGAGCCCGTGGCCACCATGGTTGCTTCTATTGCTACGAACTTTGACATGGTCATGATGGGTCAGGTGGAAGTGGGACATAGGAGTGAGGGGAGCATTGAAATGGCCATGGATCGGGCGGGCGACAGGGGCGGACGGGCGCGGGTAGGTAGCAAATTTCAATTCCACACGCTTCTTTGATTAGGAAGAAACCAAACCATACCACATATTTTTGGTTTCAACATTGGAATAGATAAGAAAATATAAGTAATATACATACATAGATAGGAATAATATGTTTTTGTTTTCGAAAGCCGCATCAAAAACCGCTCATTGGCCAGTATCGGCCACCAAAAACTCATTCATAGAATCTCCGCGCCCAGCCCGCCATTGTCATTGTGCGTGTCGTCAAGGTTAGATACCTACGCTTACGATGTCGATGGTGCTGTTGCCAAAGAGCCAAGCCATTGGCAGGACCTTGGATGTCTCGATGTCTTAATTGCACTTGGCTTTCCGTGACGCTGCGCAGCCGATGCTCGCCAGCATCCGAGTTCCTTTGGACGGATATTTTTTATGCCGGCGGGTGTTTTTTTGGCGCGGTTTGATGTGGGAAGAGTAGCGCATTACTTTGGGGAGACAGCGCGCTCATGAATAGAGCCGAGTGCTGACCGTGAGGGGAAATGGGAGGCCGTTGGGCTGCGGCGAAAAGAGCCCAGCCATTTCGTTAGTTTGTACTGCTGCTCGCACCCTTATTGTTGACTTGCACTTTTGACAGCTTGGGCTTGGGGCCCAACAAATTCGGCCATCGACTACGACGATCACGGCAATGGGGTTCTTTTCTAGCACAGAGGGCGAGCAAACGCAGCAGCCGTCAAAACCGCAGTCTGTATTGAAGAAGGACAAGCCGCAGTCTGTATTGAAGAAGGACAAGCTCCTCAACGTCACCGTCACTGTCCTTGGCCTGAATGGTTTGAGCGTTAAGGAGACGAGCCCGTCGGTGGGTTGGGGGCGGGGGCGGCTCGGCCGTGGACGAAGCCGCAGCCGCGGTCGAAGTCGTAGCCGGGGACGGAGCCGCAGCATCACCAGGAGTAAGAGCCGCGGTAGCTCAGCACCGCAGGGGAAAGATAAGACTGAAGGAGGGAAGGGACGGGGCCGGAGCCGGAGCAAGTCGACCAAGGAGAATCCCGCCGAGGAGGCGGGCACAACCGTGACAGCGACCTACACGCGCATCACCAACAAAGGCAACGGCGTGACGGGCACGAGGACCACTTGCATCTCCCTCCCACTTCCGGGGCCAGAATCTGGCTCCAACGACAATGACGCCACATTTCAAGGCGTAGTGAAGTGGCCGAAGGAGACCAAACTCGCATCCTTTACTTTCCAGCGACGCTTTCCTCTTGAAGAAAAGAAGGGTGAGGCTGCCGATGCGACTGCAATCGCACGGTACGTCCCCCAATCTTGCACCGCGAGGCTCTCCCTCTCTCGCAACGGCAATTCACGTGATCTGGGGAGCGCCAAGATCCTCGTAAGCGGGGAGGAGGACGGGAGGACGAGCGCGAACGTCACCATTACCGGCGGAAGTGGGAAGTCGATGGCCAAGGTCAAGGGTGAGGCCTTGAAATGCAAACTGGAGAAGGGCGCCTCGCTGCGGGTGCAGGTCCAGGTGTGGGATCCGGAGAAGAGCTCGATGCGGAGCATCCGGAAGGCGCTGTCGTTTCACGAGCCCGAAAAGGGCAAGGCTCAGGGCGAGCAGTCGTTCGTGGAATGGTGTTGTTGCCTGGGGTAGGTAAAGGTGGGAGGAATACTGGGTTTATATGTGGAATTCCACTGCATAGAGGCTAGTTTATACCAAAACTCAAGAGTTGAGATTGGGTTTGGGACAGGCTTGGAACGTGGTCATTGCCACTTTGACAAAAGATCGTGCGCGTTCCCATATGAAAGTTTGGAGATCTATGAATATTACACGAAAACGTTGTTTTGGTGATTGACAAGATTGTGTGCTTTCTCTTGTTCATAGTGGACTGCTCTTGTAACCCTTAGATTCTTTCACGCTCACTTGTGGCAAGGTCAAATTATTCATGACCTTCGCCAAACGAAAGATATCAAGGTGTAGGAGCAGGTACACCAGGAGCTGGAGCGTCTGGCTCCTTGGATAGATTTGCCTGGCACTTTTCGGCATCGGTAGCTTGTTTGCTCTTGATCTTCTGGAGGATCCTCCTGCGACTGCCACCACGAGTTTTCTCGAGTGTCGGGATGGAGTTCACAACCGAGACCGTTGCCAACTTGTCGTCATCGACAACACCGACCATACAGACATATTCGTCCACATCCTCCGACTCGACGTGAACTTTGAAACCAATCCCACCCAAACTGTTAATAGGCTTGCAGTGAATCAGCGTTAGCATGACTCCCTTTGATAAAAAATGTGAGTCCATATTCTTCACAGCATCGCGTGTAAAGATTTTTTCGTCGTTTTTCGTAACCACAATGTAATCCTCATGAAAGAGAGCCTCGAAGAGGTGCTCCACATCGGAGAAGTCTTTCTCGTGACCATCAAAGGCAGATACGTACTGTCTGAGAGCAATCTCGCAGGGTCCCATTGATTTCTCTCTTGCAAGCGCCTTTGCTCCTAGAAGCTTGAGCGTGCGTGCTGACAGTACGGATGCGGTCGACATGATTTGATGTTATCTTGCCCTTGGGCTTTTTGTCTGCTTGTTTGCAATTAGCTCGTTTTATGGAAGATGTTGCGTTTTGGTAGATTGGATAGGTATCCAATGCGACCTACACCTTGATGAGAGTATTTCAGGCATTTTTGTCTTTGCTAGCAATATGCTCGTTTTATGGATGATGTGGCGTTTGGGTTGTCGTTTGTCTCCCACTTGCCCTCTATGGCTCAAACCCAGATAGATGTGACCAATGTGAACGAGAGGATTTCAGGCAAATTCCTGGTGGGCAATACTCATTAGGCATTTTTTTACTACCATTATTTGCTACCGCAAGGCCCTATCAGAGGCCTCCTCTTTCTTGCCTTCCTTGGTTGCCAGTTGCCAACGCAAGAAGGCGCAAGAGCAGGACAGGGGGGGGTGCACGAATCGCTTCACAGACAGGGTTACCAGTTCGGAGTGTGTGTGTCTTGGCTTCCGGATTGAGAACGACAGGGACATATTATGGGGTTTGACGGACAGTTACCCCGAGTATGTCGAACCTTCACCAACTGGCGCGGACTCCCGAACTGTAGTACTAAGGATATCCCGA
>JALLPA010001744.1:0-10190 GCA_036939895.1 Thalassiosira exigua | reverse complement strand
CCTCGATGGGTATATTTAAATTTTGCCTAGCTATTAGAGTGTGGATATTTATAGTGTCAACGTCATCTCCCAGAACTGAACAAAAATAACATGTATCTAGGTACAATAAAAAAATTAAGTCATGTTGCAAACATAAGTATAAATAATGTTACAGCTATCTTCGTACAACAAACAAATGCATCAACTTCATTCAAATAAACCAGCCAATCCCCATTTCATTACGTCTGGTTACCATAACCTCTTCTCGAGCCGCCTCTGAAATCACCGCTAAAGCCCTGTTGCTGTTGGCCAACGTTGTTTCCATATGGACTTTGAGAAAAGGAATTCCTTCCGCTCCCTCCGACTCCGCCGTTCCTTCCCATCATCATCATTTTGGCCATCATTTCCTGGCTCGGATGGTTGGAAGCGCCGCCGTTGTTTCTCATCATCATTTCTGCCATCATTTCCTGGTTAGAGAGGTTGGTCGAGCCGCCATTCCTCATCATCATTTCTGCCATAAATTCCATCTCCTGGCTGGAACGGTTGGAAGAGCCACCATTGTTCCTCATCATCATTTCCTTCATCATCATTTCCCTCATCATCTCTCGACTGAGGTTCCCACCTCCGTTGTTAATGGCACCGTCATTGCCTCCCCTACCGCCGCCACCACTGCCAGCGCCACCCCTACCTCCGCCACTGCCATCGCCGCCACTGCCACCTCCGCCATTTCTCATCATCCGGGCCATCATTTCGCTGCGCATGCCCATAGGCATGCCCATCATCATTTCGTCTTGGAAGCCCGACGACGACGATCCACCGCCCATTCCTGATCCCATCCCTCCCATTCCGAAATTTCCAGCGTCAAACTTGTTGCTCATCTCGCCCTTCGTGCCAGCGTTGCCAGGACCGCTATCTGCACGCCCGGATCTGAGATTCCGACGATGATTCTCTTTGATCTCTTTGCCCAAGCAGGAGAGAAAATTTTCGACTTCTAGGTCGAACTGCTCCTCGGGATGCTGCTGCATGCCATCGCCCAAACCTTGCATCCTCCCCCTCCCAAACTGCTCCATGGCGCTCGGAAGGGCGGACGAATCCCCACCCATGGGGTTGGACCGAGAGAGGTTCTCGTCGTCGAGGGGCTTGCTGTTCCGGCCCATAATCCCCACCTGCATTTCCATCTGCATGCGATGCCGGGCCTCCGCCTCGGCCAGGGCCGCGAACTTCTGCTGCAGGTCCCCGCTGTCGCCTCCCGGACCTCCGCGACCTCGGCCGCCATTCGAGCGATCCTGGCGCCCGCGCCCCGACGCGCCGTCGTCGCGACCCCGTCCTCCTGCAGACGCGCGCCCGGCGTTGCCGTCCCCCCCGTCCCCGTCCACATCGCGTTCTGCGCCCTTCGCACGACGGGACGCCATGCGCGCCTCGGCCATTCGCGCGGCCTCGGCCGCGCGGACGTCGGCCATGCTGCGACCGTCTGCGAAGGGGGGCGCGGGGAGCTCCGAGAGGCCGCCGCCACCCCGGCCGCGGCCTCCGAGGGACCTGCTGCCACTGCCGCTCCCGGCGGAGGAAGCATTGCAGTACCCGGCGCCCATGGAGCCACCTCCACCCATCATATTGTTTTCGCGTGGCGTGTCCATGAGGCGACTCATATCGCTGCCCATACCCATGTTGCGGCCCATCAAATTACCCATCATATTGCCCATATTTCCCGCCATAAAGTTGCTCATGTTGCCGGCCATGATGTTTTCAGCCATAATATTGCCCATGTTGATTCCCATCATGTTGTTGCCGAAGCCGAACCCTGCGTGTTGGGGCTTGGCACTGCCTGCCGAGGTCTCCAATCTTCCATCTTCCCCTGAGGCCTTGGAACCCTTCCCGTCCTTCTTGGACCGCTTCTCATCCTTTCGTCCCTTCCCCTTTCCCTTCGCGACACCGCCCCGATCGCCGGGCGACGACGCCTCTGCGAGCGCCTTCGCCTTCGCCTCTCGCTCGGCCCTTTTTGTCGCGCGCCTGTACGCGTCGATGCCCTTCTTGTACCGCTCGAGCTCGACGTCGGCCAGCTTCTGGCAGTACGCCTTGACGTGCGGGTCAGTCTGATCAATGCACTTCCACCTAGCCGAGACCATCTTCGTGAGCTGGATGAAGCCGCAGGATCCGGCCGTCTTGCGATGCTTCCGCTTCGCCTTGTGGCTGACCGAGTACCAGTGCTTGTCGAGGAGGAGGTGGGCGTACCGTTCGGGGATGTTCGGGTCGACGAAGTACTCGCCGGCGGGGTCCTTGGCCTTGGGCTGCTTGGGACCTCCCTCGGCCGTCGACGGCTTGTCGTCCTCGTCCTTGTCTCCGCCGTCCTCGTCTTGCTTGGGGCTGTCCGGAGACTCGGCGTCGGTCTTGTCGTCCTCCCCCCTGTCGGCCTTCTTGTCGTCACCTCCCTCGGCCTTGGCCCTTTTGAGCGCGTCCTTGATCATGGGATCCTCCGCGGGGGTCCGACCTTGGCTGATCTCGTACATGATGAACTCGCGCTCCAGCTGGAAGAAGAGGTTGTACGCCGAGAACGGACGCTTCGGCTTGGCCGGGAGGTTCGGAGAGGGGAGGAGGGACGAGACGCGCTCCAAGGACGAGGACGCCTTGTCGGACTTCCTCCCGTCCTTCTCGTCGGCCTTGGCTTTGGAGACGAGGTCCGCGAGCTTCTGCTTCTTGGAGGGCTGCTTCCCCGACCTGCCCGGGGACGACTTGGGGGACTTCTTAGACCTCGCGTCCTCGCGCTGCATGAAGGACTTCTTGGGGTTTGGCGAGAAGAGGCCGTCGCTCCCCACTCCGCCACTGCCCATGCCTCCGCTGCCGCCGCTCATGCCTCCGCCTCCGCCTCCGCCCATGCCTCCGCCGCCGCTCATGCCTCCGCCTCCGCCCATGCCTCCCCCGCCGCCTTGGGCCATCATGCTGGACAGCTGCTCCATGGAGAACTTTCTCTTGCCCAACGGGTTATCGGGGGTCGGATCCATTCCTCCGCCCATCCCGAAATTCATGTTCATGTGGTTGCCCCCCATCATGTTCATGTAGCTGCCCCCCATCATGTTGTTCGCGCCTTTGCCACCCATCATGTTGTTCGCGCCTTTGCCACCCATATTGTTGCCCGCGCCTTTGCCACCCATATTGTTGCCCATGATCATATCCCTCAGGTTTCCCTTCGCCGGTGCGCCCCCCGCGTCCAGCGGACTCATTCCTCCCCCTCCGCCGCCGCCGCCACTACCACCGGCGCCGAACTTGGCGAAGAAGCCCTCGACGTCCATGACGTCCTTGAACGGCGCGGGGCTGATCCCCAACCCGCCCCCGATCGAAGCGTCCCCCAACGACATGTCGTCGAGGCCGCTGAAGCTCCAGGCCGCGGAGGACCTGCGGCGGTTGCTCGCGCCTCCTCCCCTCCCGCCGCCGTCGCCTCCGCCGAAGCCGCTGTCGCGGAGGGGCTTCCCGGTGACCACGACCTGGGACTTGCCGAGGCCTCCTCCGCCCGTGCCTCCGCCGCTGCCGCCGCCTGCGTCGCCTCCCCCGCTCCCCGGGCTGATCTCCTTGTCGCCGCTTTGGTCGAGCATCTGGCGCATGGCCCGATTCCCCGCGGAGCCCCTTCTTCCGCCGCCTCTGCCGCCACCTCCGTCGCCCCTGCCTCCTCCGTCGCCACCTCCCCCGCCGTCGTCGCCCCCCTCGAAGGGCATCGACGGAAATCCCGCGGGCAGCGGCCGATTCCTCCCCTTGTTCCGCTTGCCGTCCCCGGAAGATCCTCCCTTGGATCCCGGGATCCAAGGACTCGGCAAGCCCGCGGCCCAACTCCGATGGGACTTGTTCGAGCTCTTGGATCCGGGCGTGGGACCGACGGTGTTCGCCATCATGGCCATGAGCATCTCGTTCGGCATGTTGTTCACGTTGCCTCCCTGCATGCCGTTCACATTGCCGCCCATGCCCATGTTGGCCATATTCCCCACGTCGTTATTGCCCATGCTACTCATAGGCATATTGCCCACATTCATATTGTTCGCCTTGTCCTTGTTCGTTTTCCCCATATTGTTCATATTTTCAAAAGTGTTGCTCGCATTTTCCACCTTAGTATCGCCCCCTATCCACATCGCGTTCCCCTCCATCAGCGCCAGCCGCATCCGCGCCAACCGCGCGATGCGAGCCCGCTGCTTCTTCCGAGGCAGGCAGAACTTGGCGTGGTAGAACGCGGGCGTCACGAATTCCCCCCGCCGGGCGCCCGCGTCGAGGCCCCGGTCGAGCAGCCGCTGCTGGTCCAATTCCTGCTGCGTCGGTCCGTCCCCGGCCTTGGCGCTCGAGGAAGCTTGCGGTCCGTCGTCCTTGGCGGCGTCCGGTCCGTCCTTGGGAGACAGCTCGTCAGGGGACGCCCCTTGGAACAATGGCAATGACTGGGAGGTCTGCCTCCGCGGCCGCTTGGGTCGGAACCGTTTCGCGGGGGGCGGGGAGTCCGGGCCGTCGCCGTCGTGGTCCTTGCCCCCCTCGCCGGGGACGCCGCCGTCGCCGTCGCACTGGGACAGCCGGCGGAAGGACTTGCCGCGGGAGGAGGAGGACGCGGACGATCGCCGCCGGGAGCTCCGGCGGGGCGCCGCCTCGGAGGCCTTCCCGCCAGCGCCCTTGGCCTTGACATTGTTGTCGGCCTTGGCCTTGGCCTCGCCTTCCGCCTTGCCATTGTCGGCGCCTCGTGTGGCTTCCGTCGAGGCGGCGGCGTCTTCGGGCTGGGCCTTGCCGTCCGGCTCGCCGGCCTGGCCGTCGCTTGCCTTGGCCTGGCCGGCCTTGGCCTTGCCTCCGTCGACGTCGTTGTCGTTGTCATGGGCCTCGGTCTCGGCGGCCTTGACCTCGTCGGCCTTGCTCTTGGCTTCGGCCGCGTCGGCGTCGGCCTCGCTGCCGACCTTGGCCTTGGCTCGATCTTGGGCCTCGGCCTCGGCCTTGGTTTCCGCCGCGGCGACTGCGCGGCGGAGCGGGAGCGGGAGGGCGGATTTGAGCACGCGCCGGGGGGTCGGCATGGGCGTGGGCGGAGGGGCGGGGCAAAGGTGAGGGCGGGGGCGCGGATCACAAGTGCGCTTTGGTCGCTGTTTGTCCGTCGCTTTTTACTCACCGTCTTTTTTGGTCGGCATCTTCGTCTATCTCGCCGTCCGTCCGGTTCGAAAGGGAGGCGAGGGGGCGGGTGGGCTCGGATCTTCTGGGATGGGATGAGATGGGATGGGCGAGCGGCGGGGCTGGGTTGCGGGTTGCGATCGATCGTTGTTGTCGCTCCCTTGCGGGTGCGCGTCGAACGCGTGGTCGGTTGTCTCAGCGCTGGCCGTGCTGCTCCTGCGTCCGCCCGGTCGGCTGGATCACGGCCCGCTTCTTTGGATGGCGAGTGCGCGTGCCTGTTTGCCTCGCTGCGGTCAGGCGGCGGGCGGAGGGGGCTGGATTGATGCGGTTTTTTAGTTGTCGTCGATGCCGCGCGCGCTCCGAACGGTCACGGTTTCATTTTTGGCCGAGCGAGCTCAAGTGGCGGCGGCGGCGGTCTGTCGGTTGCCACCCAAAACGACGACCGACCGTGAGGCTGTTTTGTTGCAGTGGCCGGCTGTGGAGGGTCGCTATCTATTATTATCATGGCCCGCCCGGCCGTGCGTACGATACGTTGCTCTAATTTTTCGATAGTGCCTGTTGTGTAACGATGTGCGTGCGCACTGCGCAGTTTTCGGCTGGGCGGCGGGGGGGGGCGGGCGCGGCAAAAACGACAACGGCGAGCGGTGACGAGAATTCGTTGGGGCGACGGGGCTGGTTTAATCGTGTCAGAAAAGAACTGTATCAAGAGTATGATGTCAGTGTCTCTCAATTTTGGAATTAGTACGCTTGTACGTACAAGAATTGACATGCGCAGGAATAGTATTGCAATATTGAGTGCGTCACACGTTCTTCACGAGCACGATCTACCATCTGTTCATGATGTCAAGCTTCGTGTAGATTGATATTTTAAGCTTCAATTAGATTTATCGTCAATACAAACGAAAAAGTGCACTTCATACCTGAAAACCGAGAAGAATTTTCCCGCGAATAGGAGCCCAGAAATACTTAGACTGTGCGCATCAGTGGGGATGAATCCCTCGGGATGAACGAATTCATCCCGACGCACTCGAAAATTCATCCCCATCGAATGCGCGGCAAGGCAGCTGTGGGGGTGAATTTAGGGGATGAATTGGAAATACTGGTACTTAAGTATGTGCGTAATAAGAACGCGACGAGAAAATATGTTTGAGTATTTATTCCAGAATAGATAATTATCGTATGTATCTTACGTAGAGATATTAATTCCACAAGCAAGAATCGTTCAAAGCCAAAGTTCAAATCGGAGACTCAACGGACGATCGGCGATATGAAGAATTTTGAATTCGGGGAAACGGACGTTTCGATCAATAAGCGATATCTCACGTAAGAATTCATACATCTGCGATAATTAATGCCGGAATAGATGGGGATGAATCCAAATTCATCCGGATGAATTCGGGGCCTGTATTCATCCCGAGCTCGAAAAAATTCATCCGGATGAATCGAAAACGCGTTCATCCCCGAAATTCATCCCCTTGCTGCACGCCCGAAATCGCCACCTGGGGATGAATTTAGAGGATGAATTTGTTCATCCTCTAAATTCATCCCCACTGATGCGCACTGTCTTAGTTATAGGGCATTGAGTAACAGTAACAGTAACAGTAATAATTGAAATTAGCCATTATTTCCCAGCACCCCAAAATCCAGGATCCAACAGGTACCTATTGTAGGGGCACGGCAACACACCGAATATCCGTTTTAAAGAGTCGGCCGGCCGATCCATTGGTGGATTTGGCCAGTTCAGCCGGCTTTTGTTCGATTGTTGGCCGATTTTTGTCGACTCACTTGACTTACTTGCCGAATTATGGACGAGTCGGCCAGCCGACTGGCCGACTTCGGGCCGAGTTCTGGCCAACTTCAAAAAGCCGCCCAGAAGTTGCCTCTGACGACAAGAAGCACCGACTTGTCACCACCCACTGACAGCGAGGCACCTGGACTTGCCTCTGACGAGCAGCTTCTGCGAGAGCAAGTTGAATGACTGGAAATCTTCTTCTTTTAAGAAATTGAAAGCCCTCGGGGCGATAGTAAAGGCCAAACTGACCGCATTGATATCCATAGTGAGGGAGGTTGAGTGCCTCGGGAGGAAGTTCTCATCCAACGATGCTGATGAGGTGTCTATCCAATGTCGAGCACGAACACTGCGGGCTCGAGTAGCGTAGAAACGAGACGGGGTGCCAGCACCGGCACCATCCAGTGCAGCGCTCGATCGGGAGCATGCGTGTAGGTCACACCAACGACGGGAGAATAAAGTCCAGACAGCCCTAACAAAGGAGCAGAATCCGCAGCAGAGGGCGCCCGAGGGCCAAGTCTTTGGAAGAAGGAAAATGTCAAGCAAACAAGCAGATCCCGAGCAATCCTCACGAGCTGTGGATTATCCGTGGGAGTGGCGGACGCTCTCATCCGCTTCCACGACTCGCACCCGTCGCAGAGCCCACTACGGGTGATTCACGACTTTAACCAGGCGCATCCGGAGATGCACATTGATGAGAGGACAGCTGCTCGCATCCTCATCACCGCAGTGGCGTTCGGGGGGTCTAGGCTGAGCCGAGACATCGAGCGGGGCGGGCGCAAGGGGACAGAAGCACTTCCAGACAGGTAGAAGATGCACCCACCAACACCGTGCACACGGACACGCCGCAGACCTCGAGGGTCTACACCACGGATTGACAGGCGAGCAAAGGGGGGTATAGGACAAAACACACCTCCTCGAGATGGAAGGGACAGATGGGCTGCGTCTAGCACAGAGGGACAGCACAACATCATAGAAAGGAGATGGGAATTGAAGACACAAGCCAAGGATAGCTCGTCTCAACGAGAAGCTACTGGGGGCCACATCTGCTACATAGACGCTAGCGCCATGGGAATGACTACAGGAGAACGCTGAGACGGCACCAAAACAGGCAGGGGTAGATACGATAAATAACCCAGCCCAACTCCAAGTGCAAGCTCCTCCCACACACACACGTGCAGTGTCGATGGGGATGAAGAGGCCAAGAGGGAAAACGACAGGCAAGCGAGGCCGACGGCGAGCAGGCCAAGCTCAAGGAGTGCCACAGTCGGTGACCGGCTGCACATTACTCAGACGTGCAAGGGCTGCATGCTACTCAGACGCGTGTTCGAACTATAGTTCTCGCTTCGTTTCGTTCTAGACAGCTGATGAAGCCTGAAAAGCGTATGAATGATACATGTAACGCCCAACCATGCAATGCAATACTGACCGTAGCAATGCTAGAGGAAATGAGACGGGAACCATCCAAGTGGGACATCAAGAGCGAGATGAGGTTCGACGCAGGCCTCAATACATGGGTGATCGACCCTACACGTTTGCAATCGGACAGCGTGCTGGGAAGAAGGATCAACAGACACTACAAGGACGTACACAAGGATGAGGCAGATCGAGGCGAACTCATCCTGTATAAGGATCTCGCCACTCCATACCGCGCGCCGGACTTCAAAGTAGGCCTCAGCAAGAATGAACTTGAGATAACCGAACTTGTGGGGACCGTGGCATCAGTACATCTCAAGCTCCTATGAGACGTATGGGAGCAGATGGTAAACCTACGGGGACATCTCAGCCAGGTCTATATCAAGCCGCTGCCCGACGTAAGACTATTCGCGGGGCAGGAGCTCTTGCGAGTAAGATGAGAGTGGTCGAATCGTTCCTAGAATGCCCCTACGAGGTGAGCGAGAAGATCCTAGTGTTGGGCTCACCCGAATAATAATAATAAGAAGAAGAAGAAGAAGAAGAGCAACCAGGGGTCTTCCACGGGCCAGACCAACACCGCGAGCTCGAAAGGGCGAGGAGGTGGCTGGGGCCCCTAGCGGGAAAATGGAAGAAGATCACCCTCGTCAACTGGGCAAGGTTCCACGAGCTCTTCCCCTTTGACGTAGTAGCAAGGATGAGAATGGAGAAGGACGACCAAGCGATGACGATCCTGGCCTCGTTTTACAAACTGGTGAGGTGCTGCTGCTTTGGGCACACACACATATCCTGCACCAAGGTCGGGGAGATCACAAAAGCGCTAGGCCTGGAATGCGAGTTCAAGGTCAACGGGAACAGGTACAAGCTCCAGTACACACCTCTCGTCATCGAGAGCATGCCTAGGCTCACAAGGAAGAGAGTCAGGAGCCGAGCGAGGAAGATACTTCAAGACTAGATCAACAGCCAGGGCGTGACCGAGAGGGACCGGAAGAGCCACGAGACGTACATGGCTCTTGGCCATAAGACGGTCACCAGCGACTAAGCACAAAATTGCATGAAATCTTTCGATAAGTCCCCCCTGAACATCAGGGGTGTGTGGAGCGAGACCAACCGCCAGCGCCAAGAGTATGTGCATCAGAAAACCCTCTTCTGAAACCATTTAGGTAAAACTCTCTTTTTTACGTAGGATATCAATCCTACTTACATTTTTTCTATGTTCGGGATACGTCACGGGCGCCGACTCAAGATTTTTCCTTATCTAGGTTCTGGTAACCAACAACAGGAAAAGTTTTCTGACGATTATAGCTGATTTTCACTAACAAAAACAGTATTTGTCGTCCTATTTTAGGTTCTAGACTCAAATTATTGACCGTTTGATTTGAATGCTATTCACTTGTTCGACGATGTGCGTAGAATTCCCATGGCGGAATAGTAGACTTTTTTTTGCTCTCACCGGAGCGGTTGCGGCGGAGAAGCGAGTCCGACGGCGCGAGGAGCGAGCCACGATCGAGCAACCGTCGTTGCTGTCGACCACGTGGCAACACAAAAACGACCGCATTTCATTTTTTGCCCAGCGTGACGGACTTCGTACGACTACGATCACGCCCCCACCCCGCCCTGCCCTGCCCCCGCCCCCGTCCCGCCCTGGCCGGCCTCGGCCTCTGCTTTCGCTGCACCCCATCCCACGCCGCCGCCGTCGCCCACCAAGCCAAAGCTCGCTGTCGGCTTCAACAGTCGGCTACCAGTTCTCCCCTCTTGGCGCCGGCCGGCCGTCCTCCAGAGCCGCAGGTTGCTGCTGGAGGCGAGCCATCGCCTCCGGTCAGCCGGAGTCGATCAACGCCGGCTGAAGAAGCCGGTTGCCGCCGACTAAACCTCCGTCGGCGCCGAGCCATCA
>JALLPA010001743.1:0-10190 GCA_036939895.1 Thalassiosira exigua | reverse complement strand
TTAGTAACTAAAGATAGATTTAGAGAAATATTTGCACATTTGGGTAGATACGATAGTACATACTTTCAAGCGCATTGAAAAAACTTCATTCGAAACAGCTATCGTAAGTACCATACGACCCAAAACCAACGCATTCGCCTACTATTTCAGCGCCCTGGGCCTCCACCACTCACCGCACTTTGTTGACGGCGCAACCATCCAACCCAACGTAACGCCGCCTCGGTTCGGGTTGGCAGCGCTGCATGCCATCCAACAGCATCCAGCGCAAGGGGGCCAAAAACACCGCCAGCCCTCCCTCTGCCTCTCAGAGAGAGGTGTATTGTATTTGACTCTGGCTGACCTGTTCAAATCGGAGTTCTGCAGATCGGGCATCCAAGCATCGTCCAAAAAATTGCACGTAAACCCTCTCATCTTCAGAGGTGGCACATCCCATACAGAGTCCCACCAACCACCAAGGCCCAAACGAAGCGGCAAAATATGTCGAGAAAACTTCATGTCGTGTGGTCAGTGCTTGCATTTTTTGCTCTATCTGGTTGTTTTCTACTCCGAGGCCAGAATTGGAGGAGGCCTTCATCTTCCACATATGAGAAGAAAGTTGATCTCACATTCGATACACCTCGCCATGGCCGAGTGGAATCGCCTCCGAACTCAGCCACTGGGACCCCATTTGGGAACCATATAATTCGGTCCTTCTCCGGAAAACGTCTTACTTCGTTCCCTCAAGAACACCCTCAAATTGATCTGGCCGAAAAATCAAATGGTATCGAAAGTTGCAAACAATGGGGTGTAGTGACAACAATTTTCAATCCCACCAGAGCTGTTGCTCGTGTGGCCAAAATACCATCATGGTGTCTCGTCATCGTTCCTGATCTGAAGACACCAGTTGGATATATCACCAAGTTGAAGTATCTTCTGAACCAAACAAATAATACCGCCCAACATTTTAGTATGAGCAGAATATTCTACCTCTCCAAAGAAGTTCAACAAAAATGGCAAAATGTCGCTGGGCCATTTGGAGCATTTGTGCAATCACTGCAGTGGAATCACTTTTGTCGAAAAAATCTTGGTTATTTATTTGCAATTACTCATGGGGCCGAATTCATTTTTGACTTTGATGATGATAATTTTATTCGACTGGACAAAAATGGCTCTCCTCTGAAACTCTTACCAAAAGGCAAGGGCGGGTCCACAATGAAACTCCCCAATGTTGCAGTTGTCATGCAAGGTGCATCTGTGTTCAATCATCATCCCATTATGGGGGCAACTGTGGGTGGATCTTGGGCGAGAGGGTTTCCCATCTCATCAATCAATGATGATACAACTCGGGGGGAAGTTGCTTTCAATCTGGAAGTTGATTTTGTTGCTAGAGACAGAGAAATTGGTGTTATTCAAATCCTTGCTGATGGAGACCCAGATGTGGATGCCATTCACCGCATGACCAAGCCACTTCCAATGTCATTCGAGAGTAACGCATCAGTGATGGTGCCAGTCCATTCATATAGCCCATACAATGCACAAGCAACAATCCATACCAAGAATGCATTTTGGGCCTTGCTACTCCCAGGCACTGTTCATGGGCGAGTCTCTGATATTTGGCGCGCTTATTTTGCACAATGTATATTTGCGGACGTGGGACTGAGGTTGGTGTTTTCCCCCCCGGCAGTATCACAAGATAGGAACGATCATGACTATCTTGCAGATTTCAATGCCGAGCAGGACTTGTATGAAAGGGCTGGACCCTTGATTGAATATTTGAGAGAGTGGGACTGTCATATGTGTGATACAGTACCAAAAAGGATGGAGGCGCTGTGGATCAACTTGTACGAACGTGGTTACATTGAGATTGATGATGTGTATGCTGTTCAAATGTGGCTGGAAGTATTGGCTCAAGTTGGGTACAACTTCCCACCCTTAAAGAGACGCTTTCGAAATGTTGCTGTGATGGGTCAATTCAATTATGCTGATCGAATCTCAACAGTAAAAGATGTAATCTTCTGGGCACAAAAGTGGCGAGAGCATTTTCACACGGTCGTTGCGGCTGGTCCCTTTTCTGAGAACCAAATGAAACTACTGGAAAAGAACTCAATCACTGCATCATTGAGCAATAGTGACGCCGGATATATATCACCGCTGAAAAACACTATGGATATGCTTCTGGCATACAAGAACTCAACAAGGATTGAGGCTGTGTTATATGTGCACGATGATGGTATCATCAATATCACTGAGTTGTCAAGGCGCAGATATCCCTTTCCCACGAGTGACATAATGAACACCGCAACTACCCACGAACGGCACGGCGGCATTTATCGTGCATTTCCCGATGGCCATACAGAAACGGCAAATAAGAGTACAGTTTTTGAGTCATTTGATGCAATGTTTGAATGGTATGTAAAGTCTTATGGAATGTGGAACCATTTCAACACTGGCTATTGTGGAAGGGGACAAATGAAGTTGGCAGCAGACTCTGCCTCTGATACATACAGAGAGAGTGATGGCTCCATTCTCTACCCCTTTTTTGAACAGAGTGATTTTGCCTACATTCCAACCAAGTACACAGATGAGTTTGCAAAGGCAGCTGATCTCCATATGAAGCATGGTATCTTCATCGAGTGTGCTTTCCCTAAGATCTGGGATATGCTTCTAAAAAAGACGGATGCCAAGATCCGTGAGGTTGAATTATGTACAAGTTGGGGTGGCGATCGAAATTCAAAGGAGATGGTAGACAGATGTGAGATGTCGTCTGATTCACCCATGGGATTTATTCATCCATTTAAGATTTCAACGGGTTACCGAGAGTTCTCGGAAGTCTTTGATCGAGTTCAGACTGCAATGCCAAAGTGGCCCAAGTGCAACCCGCTTCAGGTCATGGCTGAGTGTACATCATCTGCAAAGAATTTAGGAAACCTGCGTTATCCAGAAGAATGCGCTAGGGAAATGACTAATACACCGGAGTGTGGAGACACTTTCATGTTTTCTGTTTCTTACCCAGTTTGGGGCTGTCGCTGTTGCATTCCTGGTGACCAAGTGTTATCGGGCAATGAGAACTGGGCTTTATACTCTGCTCGTGAATCTGCATCAGATGCAGGCGTATTGACCTGCTTGTAGGTTATTATGTACAGTGTAATATGTTAAAATTGTCATCGCAAGTCGTCATAATGAAATGGCTGGTTACATCCAATTTATTCTGTGGGGCAGCATTCCTTCAATAATGTGAATTCCAATCAGCGGAACCCCTAGTATCAGCATCAAATTCACCTGCTTCTTAGCTTTCATGGGTGGTGCCAGCACTTGCCAAAATTTGGAACGAATTAATGTATGCAGCCAAAATTATGCAGCACTATGATGACACTGCAAGATAATAGGTGGTTCAACAGGTTGATAGGATACACCATGCTACCAAAAACCAGCCAATTTTCACTCTGTCTTGGTTCTACCAACTAGTTTTTCTCTAGGGCGAGATAGGCTAAAATAAACCCTAACGTTAACCTTTGCAGTGAGAGGACCCATACTGCGAAATTTTAAACCGAAAAATCGATTCTACCAGTTTTTTAACAACTCTCAACCCTTTGACCGACCTCAGTCCTACCAGCAATTGAAATAACATGATCCTTATTCTTCCAATATCTGATCAACTCGAAGTTGGTCATGCATTTGACCAACCTTTCTATCAATTACGGCAATTAATGACATTACGTGGGAGCTGAGGGTTAGGGTGTACTATCCCTTCCTCCTATGGAGCAAGTAAGGTACATTGATGGTAACACCGATGTGACTACGTGTACAAGCTAGTAATGCAACTTACTGTACAAAAGGCGTAGAGTGAACTACTTGCAGTTGCATGTCGGCCATGGGCTAACAGAACTGCCCTAACAATACTGTAAACTGGCATTGCATGTCGGCCGTGGGCCTTTGTCCTCCCCGGGGTTTACTCCGTGCTTTGAATGGGGTTATGAGCTTCAAACTAAGCTGTAACAGGTTATGAGCTCAATAGGTTATCGCCAATGCCGGTGTTTGCCGTTGTAGTTCATAATCCAAGAGCAGGTCGATACAGATTCATATGAGTTTTTGACATCCACTGTTATTCATAGAGGTGCTCTGCACTAGCGTTGGTCCATGAGCAGGCTGATACACGTTGGCAATACTTCTTGGCATCTAATGTTGTTCATTGAGGCTCTGCACTAGCGTTGATTTAAAGCGCAACGCAAGATAATGACATTAATTAGGTGACCACAGTAGGGTTTCATAGGCCACCGATCTAAATGAGATACCAAGTGACAAGACATACTACAAATTTCAGGTCTTTTGGAAAAAAAACCTTCCACTCGAGATGTCACATGTCGCAGAATCGATTTCACGTCGAAGGTTTTTCCGCGCGACGAACACGCGACGAAAACCACTTTCACGAAGGCGCCACGTTGCTCGTACGCGGCGAAAAAACCTTTGTCGCCATCTCTGATCGTGACGACAGAGAGTTTTCATTCCCAAAAGACCTGAAATTTGTAGTAATGTACACTGTGAAATACGTAAGGACAATATGTGGGCTTGATATGATTTGACCTATTATATTAAATGATTTGTATAGCAACAAAATAATTACTGGAACACAATAATGTCTACTAAGAACAGGTTACCTCAGGCCGTTGTGATATTATGTCCTAACTTTGTCATGAAGTGGATTAACGCAATGCAATTCCGCATTTGGATAAGGATAAAATGCACAATATACATGTAATGACTGACAAACTAAGTTATTAGGAACCTCAAAACAAAATATGACCTAAGTAAGTCAACAAAACCAACGTGTGGCAGGTACGAGATTAGCAGGTATACTGTCGTATCCCTATTTTGCATATTAGTGGCGGAGCTACGTAGATTGACACGGAGGACCCCCCGGTCTTCAACAATAACGAAATACGTATGGTACTTCTTTGTAGAGGTACTCCCGCGTATCTACCTTCGATTTGGTGGCGATCGGGTCATTTTGAGGGGTCAATGGGACCAGCGGCATTCGGAGTGTCATTTTTCTTTTTTCTTTGCTCGGGTGCAAAAACTAGGATCAACGCCCTTTCGCGAGTCTGGAGCCTCCCATCGCGACTTCGGACCACTTTATACACCTTCATGGCATCTAATAGCCGTGGTAGTAGGAAGGGGAGGGCCCTCTCCATGGAGGACGCCGTCTGCTTGGTGATATTCGGCGCGTCGATGCGGGGCACATGATTCGTTTATTGATTTTCGAGGCTGATCTAGCTCGTCTCTTATCCGTGTCATCAGCGATCGGCGGCGTGCCGACGACGTTTTGATCTCCGGCGGCGGCACGCGCACTCGTCGATCAACTCTTGAACAGATTCCTGCGAAGGGGACGGGAGGATGGGGGCGTTAAGGGGAGCGGGATCAAACTTGAAGGGGAGCTATGCGAACTTTTGCATCGAGCCTGATCGTTTTTTCCCTAGTAATTTTCAAATTATATTAGTGTTACGCCACAATACCTGCTAAGGCCTCCACTGGACCTCAACCGGACCTCAATAGAGAATATCGATGGTCCGGAATATCACCAGTTGCCCCCTGGGGGCGCTCAGATTTTTTTGCTGTCACTAGATACCCCTTCTAATCTCGACAGTCGACAGTCTTTGATGCTGTATGATTTGATTTTGTACATACATTATCAGTGAGTAATGTTATCAAGATGCTCACAGTATAAATCATGAGTAAATATTTATACTAGTTTCTATGCCATAAGAAGAGCGAGATAAAACATCGCAGCTAGTAGAAGTATCTCGGGATTTTTGCCAACTTCAGCCAGTCTGTGACCACGAAGAAAGCCTTTACACTGCATCCTCTCAGACAACTTGGCAAGAGAACCCTTTCAATTGTGTTACCTTTCTCAAAAATAACCGCAGGCTCAAAGATGACCCTTGATATTACGAGATTTGGGAAAGAACGAGGATGGGAATCAATGTAAGGGAAGACAGGGAATATATCAATGCATGCTTGAATGGCAAAAATGGAGTTGAGCTTACTAGAGTATCTGGTGTATGCTCGATTTCTATGCCTGTCCAACAAATAAGGGTTTCAATACTAACACTACTGGAATCTTCAGGATTCATGTGATTGCAACTCACTCCACTGTAAAAAAGTGAAAGAAACATCATTAACATACACTGATGACAGAAACTTCAATGCGACAAGAGTGAAAACACATTTCTTGGTTACTCCATGATGATAGTAACAAAACTGGGCAGCAATGTTATCGAATTGACTAGTTATACTTCCAAGGGATCCAAGATTACTTGAAGAAGGGACGAGGAAAAGAGACAATTGAAAAATTGAGGTAAGAAAGGTAAATACAACTTAACAGACAGCATTGAGTGGATGCAGTTTCAGCACTGGCCAAAGTCCCCTAACAGCATTCAGCTACTCATCAAGCCGGCACTGGGAGACTTCTCATCAATAATTCAGGTGTCTCTAACTGATTGTTGTTATGATATGAAGCTTTCCCCGGAAAATGTGTGTACACGCGGATTCAAGTCAGCTACAACATTGCAACCACTGAACACAAGCTTCAAGGAATGTCAAAGGATGTTTTGAGAGTGAACTATTGGAAATATGGTTTTGCCAATTGGATATATCTCGTTCGTTCAAGGGCCCGGATGCTTTCTGATTTCTGCTTATGCAAACCATTGGACTTGTCACGGCGGTTTGTAGTTCCAGAAAAATACTATTCACGTCAAGGATGAGGGAACGTGAGCAAACCTTCCTGACCAGGAGGTAGCAGGCAATGGAAAATTATATGTCCAGATAAATCAATTTGCTCGTAATTGAGCTAGACCTGTATGCTATGTGTATGCCATTGGGCTAGCAAGTTTGCAGCTGCTGCATCTTGAATTGTTATTTGTGTGGTAGTACCTAAAGAAGATTGTGAACCAAAAACACATCAACACCACACCCAGTCATTTTTTGGGCTCGTGCACTTGTCCCTATTGTTTCTCAACAGCCAAGTATCTACTTATGGTAAGTAAAGAGCCAGAAGAGTTTCTTCTCCTGACTCCGCTAGAGGTAGGCAAGCCAATGAAGAAAAGCAATCTTTATCACCAAATTTTCACGGGTTGGGAAGTCCCTTTTACGAAATAATCTCCTCTGGAGCCAGCCAACTCTTGTCGAACAAGAGAGCCCCTTGCCCCCCCCCCTCCAAGTCGAAGTTACTCATTATTGCCCAGCCTAAACAGGAAACATATCAGGTGAACTCCCCATCCTCTTCAGAAACAGCAGTAGTTCCGCCTTGCGCCTGGTCCGACTCCAAGGGCATGTACTCAGCGATGATGCCCTTAACCTGTGCCTGCATCTGACTCTGGTACCTCCTATGCTGGATGTAGCTCACCAAAAAAAACACCACACTCAGGCCCATCATTGCATAGACCATGTGTGATGTTGACACACTTTCCTGTATCTTCTTACTTCCGCAGAAACCGTTGGAGATGCATGATTTCTGGTCTGGGCAAGAGGCGCATGTGGCGCAGACAGAAGGAGTAGTCCCAGAAGCGTAGCCAGCACAGATGGCCCGAAAGATCACAGGGAACTCAAGGGATCCACGGATGGACACTTTGTTGACATACATGGCAGGGAGGATAACAACACCCGATGCGTCCTTGTCATTCAGCTGCGTCTCAAGGATATTGTTTGGTGAATCGCCCTCCAGACCACCGCTGTCAGCCATGCACTGGTCGATGTTTCCGGCGTCCACCCCAGCATGGGACATAGCGTCCTCGACACATTGCTTGCTTGAAAAGAACTCCTCGGTGTTGCACCGAAACATGAACTCGTTGACATAATCCCACCATGGCACACCCACACCGTCGTCCTCGCCGTACTGCTTCCAAATGCACATCCTTCTCAAGCTCTCGCGAACGACATCGGCTCCAGAGATGCCGCGGTCAAGGTCGTTGTCAGGATCAGTCGCGCAATACCTTCCATTGTTGGTGCAAAGGTTGTAGCAGTCATCCTGCCCGTCAATTCCAATGCACCCGCTCCTTTCCCCGTCGTAGATATACATCTCAGGGGTAAAATAAGCCCGTTTCCCAAGTGCCACAGCCGCCTCCTTAAAATCCTTCAAGAAGTCCTGGGAAATGATATCTGTTGGTGTCGCCCAAAGCACGTACTCAACTCGATCATCGGGAGTTGGGAGCTGCCATGACATCTCGATCCGCACCGGGTGGTTCGCCTCCACCTCTGCCTTGACCGTATCAGCATCCTCCTTGAACATCAAAAACGAGGGGATGGAAATGTCAGACCCACTGCCGTCGTCGGCCATAATGGGCTCGCGCTCCTCGCAATCGCGGCCTGGGTCGGAGTGGCATTTTCCGCTCCGCTCCGCCTCGCAAAGGCAGGAGTTGTCGGCGATGATTACCCCTGCCGCCCCCGCACGCTGGGCATTGCGGACCTTCTGAACGAAGGTACATCCGCCGCGGTCCACCATCAGGATGAAGGGGGATTGCCAGGGAAGCATGTTCCCATCATCGTCCTTGGCCCGGATGGGGTATCCTCCGCGAGTATCAACGGAATTGTAGTCACATAGAGTGTCGGATGCGTAGTAAAGCGTCTGCGCAAGGGACCCCCCGTACATTGGAATTCCAAAGAGGGCTTCACGGTGTTCGTATCCGCCGGGTTTGTTGAGGGACTTGGGGACCTGAGGAGAAGGGGCAGATAAACAGATGCAGATATGAGGCAGTGTGATGGTATGTATTGCAATAATAGGCTCGAAACAACAAAAACAGAAAGTATCGATGGGCATGAAAAAACGCCGAGAGTTCCAAAAACCACCACACCTCGATCCGCGAGAACTGACAGTAGTTGCAGATACATGTAGTAGCTCACAAATGCCACTTGGGGATGGGTACGATACGCCAGCGAGGCAAGTCAACAAAACGGAAAAGAAGAAACAGCGAACATCCACCAGAACCTCCCCCAACTTTGTGAACTAAGAACGTTACGGCTTCATTTGCCTTCAACAACGTATCCCCTGGACAGATCCTGGCGCCAGTTGCGAGGGCGCTAAATGAAATATTGGCAGCTTAATCTCAGTGCGAAAGGCCCAAAACAGGCAGGCCCCATCACCGCCAACACCTCCAGAAAGACATAATTCAGGTTACTGGTAGCTCATCCTTCCATCTACCGGTGATGAGGGGAAGCCAGACCCCCCCAACCCCCCCCCCCCCCCAAACGAAACAAGCGTCGGATCTCCGAACCTCGAATCGTGCATTGGCCGAGCTTCTTGCACACCGAAGTTTCCACGCTTTCGCGCTTGCCATTATTTGGAGCCAATGGGTGCCCTCACTCGTCGACGCCGAATGAAGCGCGACACGTAAAACGAAGAACGGACCACGAACAACTTCTGGGCGAGAAAGATAGCGATACTCACGTGGATCTGGAGCTTGCTTGAGGTCACCGCGCCAGCTGGGGTGGGCTCGTCTTCGGCCCTGGCCGGCAAGGCGCCCAGGAGCGCCGCAAGGGCCACGGCGAAGTTTAGCATTGTTCGTCCTTTTCAGAAGGCTTCAATGGACAGTAAGAGACGATCGTAGATGGGCAAGAAGAAAGACGAAGCGCGCACGCGAGCTGGGGATCGGGAGGTGGATGGACAACGCCGCGGGGCGACCGCCGACCTTTTTGGTTTTGGGCGGCTTTGTCCGTGCGTGGCGCCGACTGAAGAAGAAGATGTTGTTGTTGTTGTTTGCTAGGTATGCTGCGCGCGGCGCGGAGGTAGGTATCTCTAGGCGCCGACGGAAGGATGAGGAAGGAGAAAATATCTTGGCGAATGGAATCGATTTGACAATGCTGCTTATCTGAATTCTTTATCGCTTTAAAGGGGGGACAATTTATATAAGTATATATGAATTCCTTTGTATAAATAGTCTTAATGATTTTATGATCGCCAAAGATCGATTCCAAAATCCAAAACACGCCCCAGTGTTTGATTTTTTTTAATTAAAGTTCCCTTTTAATAAATAATGTCGTCCCCAGATATGTATCGGAATACATTTTTTGAAGTAGGTATCTATCCATCGCCACTACTCCTATGATGTATCGTGTTGTGATGTTAATTACAGACAATGTGTTTGATCACTAGAGTGTCGATACACAGACAAGCCAGTAATGCAACTCGTGGCCCTTGGTACAAAACCGTTGGTGTTGCATGT
>JALLPA010001742.1:0-10194 GCA_036939895.1 Thalassiosira exigua | reverse complement strand
GCTCCAGGGGGAGCTTTGGTCTTTGTTTTTGGCGGAAAAGCAGCTTGGCTTTTGGGGCCCATCTATCTTTTCCGAGGGGGGGTGTAGTAGGTGAATGAACACATACGAAGGTTTGCAAGTGTGTTTAGTCCTGGAGACTAAATATAAGCTCTCATGAGCTCTTATAATCTTTAGGACAAGGTCACTCAAGCATAGCAATGCTACAGGATGCCAGGATTGTTATCCTGTACGTCAAGTTAGGTCGCTGCGGCAAGAAGCTTGGTCTTGATTCCGTAGGAGCTCCCTCGCCTATAATATCCACCGTGTTTGTTCTGGGCGATCCCCCGCTCGGCGAAGTAGAGCCGATGCACATCGTGCATGCGGTTGAAGCACATAACAACTGCGCCGTGGACGGGGGGAGGGCAAGCGTTGACGCCGGAGGCGAAATTATTTGCAAATTCAGGTGATTTTGAACTTGTGGAGCGACGCTCACAGGTTAGCGGCAATAAATCGCCAAGATATTCACATCGGCTGATAGCTATAGACATCGGCAGCAAGATGGTATGGCTGGAGGAGTCGTAGGGACGCCATGGTGGCGACGGCGGATGTCATTGTGACGGTGCGGGCAATTTCTGGCCTCTTGCTGTAGAAAAAAGCGCAGTCGGGAGTTTTTTTGAAACGGGATGGTTTTTCACTCGTGCGCCAGGGGTAATACGGGGCCACCTCCGCTAGTTCTGCACGGTGAGGCGACGCACCAAGTGTTCACAGGGAACTGTCTTGCACCTTCTTCTGTTGACGAGGTGGGGGAAGATTCAGCTCAGCATGTCGCACTGGGTCGGGCTGTGAGAGTGAGAGGGGCATCCGCTTCCTGTCGAGTTGCGTGGTTGGTTTCCTGGGCGTGCAGACAGCCACCTTCCTCTTGCGTATTCGTGCCTCTCTGCATGGGGCGGCGGGTGGCACCGCCACGCAGGTCACGTTGGAAGTCGGCGTCGTCCTCGCCCGCTTCGCAGGTCGTCGTTGCCCCGCGGTTGGTTGTGTAGGTGAAGCGGTTAGGGTACTGAGTTGTCGTAGCCAGTCCGCCAGGAGGGTGGATTCAGGGGGAATGGAGTCCAGGATTATGTTCGCCATCCTGTCACGAACATTAACATGGTCAACAGCCGCCTGAGTGTAGGTTATGTCGCTCATGGGGACTCCCTTGGCAATGAGGGAACTCGAGAGAATTGTGAAAACGCCGCAATCAAATCCATTCTCTTGACGGGGGCAGTGGGTGCTCATATCCTGGCATTCCCAGAGACAGCACCAGTTGTCGTAGCAAATGCTCGATGATCCCACAGCGCCATGTGTGTCATCGTAGGTGTATTTCCTCAGTGCTCGCATATAGACTTCATTGTCGCGGTGGCGTCCCGAAGAATCGTAGAGCTCGATCCTTCTGGTGGTGAAATCATCCAAAGCGAACAACCAGTGGTAGTTGCCCTTGTTTATGGTACCACCAGCTTACTAAGGTTTGTCAGGCCACCTTCAATGCGTCTGCTCCACCTTGTAACACCACTGTAGCAGTATCCAGACTGACGCTCGTGCACCTGCAAAAGCTTGCTCATGAAGTGTGAGGAAAACATGTGAAATCCTGGGGTCTCAGGTTGGATAACGACTCGGCAGAAGTAGTTGATGACTTCGTCATTGAGCCACTCTCCTGGATCAAGACGTGAGAAGCTGTGGTCTGTGACAGTTCCGAGCCTCCCTACAAGGACCCTACTACCAGTCCCTTGGTGCTCGTCCTCGGGAGAGGGTTGGACCAACAGGGTGTCAATATGCCGACGACGGGCTGGTGAGACGCTTGATGACGAGAGGAATCTCCACGTGTCCTCCTCTGTCGCTTGAGCTATTGTGGATGGTGGTTGGACAACCCTACGTCCAGAAGCACCCTTGTGCCACTTGGATGGGGTGGGTCCAGCCACACGTGACTTGGGGTGCCGTGGGCACGGCGTCTTTGGCGCAGGTGGGGGAATGATGTCGTCTTCAGGTCCCTCGAGAACGGCGTTCATCATTGGAGCAGTGAATTTCCTATATCCTTGATGATTTCGTCCCACGAGTGGGCCCTGCCCTTGGACACACGGAGCACGTGCTCTTGCGGCTCTCGACCAGCCTGGACCGCACACAACCAAAGTGTCTGATCCTCGAGTGACGCGCTGAGAAGATCTTCCTCGGGGATCTCCGGTAGGCACTGGCATTCGGGAGCCACCTTCTCCACCCCTGACTGAGCATCGTCTCGATTCCATGGGCGGCAAAATCCTGCGCTGATCTCACTTTCGAGCCCTTGCTGTGGTGGTGCTTGGTGATATTCCTGCAAATCCACTGGGCATGGATAACCTCAAGTATCTTGTCAAAGAAGCCACACATCCAAGAATTGATGGTAAGTCACTCCCCGTGGCTAAGAAGGAAGCGTTCTGGGAGTTCCTGAAGCTTGACTGCTACCTTGCCTTCAGTTAAAAGTCTCCAGTCGATACGATCCTGGTCCACGCCCGCCTGCCCCGTGCAGCGAGACCGGCGGGGAAGACGGGCTAGGAGGACCTTTCCCTTACCAGCGAGGTAGGCAGGGACACTGGACCTTATGTCAGGGTGCGTCGGGTGTGCGCCCATCCACATCTCAAGGGTTGCAATTCCCTGTGCAAAAGGGACGCTCCGGCGTACGGGCGCCTTGCATCGGAGAAGGTGTTCCGCGTCCTCTCTTAGGTCTCCACAGCTCGGACAGAGAGACGATTTGCCTTTCTTGTAGTGTTGTACCTTCACGCCCACGCCACAGTATCCTGTGGTCTGCTTGGACAGCCATTGCTGATACATCTTGGGCTTCCTCGAGAGAGTTTTGGTAAGGCTGTCCCACCCGACCAGGTCAAAGGCGTCCTCATCAAGCATCCCTTTTGAGGAGTACAGGGCCTTTGTATCTCTTCTTCCAACAGCAAGTTGCAGAGCAACACTGACGTCCGTCATCTGTTTCGATAACCACGTATGCCGGTTACAAGGGAAGGTGTCCTTCATCTACCCTACCCTCAAGCACCCAGTGGTATAGGGTGTCCTTGGCGCCAGCTCTGATTAAGGCCATATACGAGCTGGAGGGCACAAGCACAATAATACATCCATTACCAGCGTGCTTGCAAGTGACAGAACGGACAATCAGGGTGTGCCATTGACCTAAAGGATGTACAACAGGTGGAATAAATCCAGGGAGATGCCAGGAGGACGAGGCAGACCAGCCTTTCTTTCAGTGCCCAAGTACGAATAATATTCTTTAGAATAAATTTCAAAAGACTAAACAAATTGGTACGCAGCTGCTCAAGCTTCGTTTGCCAATGTGTTGTGATGTTTATATACTACAAATTCCTTGTCTTCTGGTACGAAAAACCTGCTCCGGTCACGATCTGAAATCGCGACGAACGTTTTTCAGCGAGCACGACCACGGTTGCACCTTCATGAAAGCCGTGTTTACGTCACGTGTTTATCTCGCAAAAAAACTCTTTCATCGTGAAATCGATTCAGCGACAAAAGACGTTTTGATTTGAAGGTTTTGTTACAAAAGACATGAAATTTGTGGTATGTGTCGAGCAGTTTTATTTTTCATGCTTAAATTGTTAGAATTGGTCTCTTTCGTTGTTTTCGTAGGTTTCAGTTCATCATTTATGCAGGAGTGAAAACTGTTCCAGAAACTATCAAGTTTTTTATTTTGTTTTCATAGGATCGTATTTTTAATATGGTTTTCGACAATTTTCGACGGGATTTTATGAAAAGGTTTATTTTTTTGGGACGGAGGGACGCACAGATTTTTTTGGGACTTTCCACCATAGCTCTGCTTCGCAGGACTGAAAAACTTGGTTGAGTTTAGGAGCTCTATAGCTGAAGCTTGAATATTTTCACTCGTATGTAATATCCCTGCTCCACCAAAAGGCGGACGGTGACGACAGGAGGAAGGACACGAGCGGCGGCGCTGTGCCCGCCTTGGTCAAGAAGTCCGGTGGGCAGCTCTACCACATCCGCGATCGGACCGCGCTCACCCCCCTCCCGGTGCTCGAGGATCACGCTGGCATGCCTGACGTGCTGTGGTTGCCGTACGTCACCGAGGGGAGCTTGTTGCACACTCTGAGGACGCGGTACAGACAGGACGATATCTACATCGCTGCCAGAACGATCTTGATGAGCGTCAACCCCACACTGTCCCACGGAGGCGACGTTGGTACCCCGCAGAAGGGCGCGCCGGGCCGAGCCAAGCAGATACGTGGATCACTACCCAGGTGGAGGGCAAGTGGAACACCAGATGTTCTCGGGGGCCGACAAGGCAACGTTGAAGAAGTTTGGCTTGGAGGACAGCATCTTGACGTTCCGATACCTCGGGAACCGGAAAACGCTGAAGGGTTGACGGGATGCCGCGGCCTTTGTCGAGACGTTGGTGTGCCTCGATCAGATCGGGCTGTCGGCCGAGGAGAAGGACGAGGTCATGGGCAGGCGTCATTGCGTCGGTGCTGCACATCAGCAACGTTGGCTTCAAGAAGGACAAGGGGGGCGACGGGCACTAGGAGGAGGACAAGGCGCAGATCACCGCGTCGAGCGCCGAAAGCCTGAAGACGTCATATGCCTTGCTGGGATTGGACAATGCAAAGGTGTCCGAGGCCATGCTGACGAAGTTGTTCAGCGTGGGGGGAAGACAATCCACAAGCCCCAGGACGTGGTCCAGGCGTCCACAAGTGCGACGCCTTTGCAAATCTGGTGTACTCCAGCCTGTTTGTGTGGCTCGTGCGGAAGGTGAATGCCACCCTTGCATCCGAGGCGGAGGGGGACGTGCCGTCGTACAAACGTAAGCTAAGTAAGAAGTTAATAGGAGAGCAAGCAGCGCTTGAGCCCTCTGATACTATCGAAACCAACACAAAGGCCAGCTTTCTTGGTTACAAACGCCAGGATGTTGAAGGCCACGTCCAAGCCCGACTCTCGAAATGGCCACTCTCGAACGTTACCCACGACGAAAGTCATGACAAAGACCACAATGGCCACAACGACAAGCTGCCTTTTCGAAGAGCCACTCAACAACGCGCTGCTTTCAAAAGAGTCCTCTTGGGAAGAGACGCTTTCGAAAGAGCCGCTCCGGTCCAAGGCCTCAGACGAAGCTTGAATTCCCAAATTTGAATTTTAAATTGAAATTTGAAGGTTTTATCTGCTCAAAAGCGCTGGGGGATTCCCTGCCTTTTCACAAAAGCAAGCGAGAAACAACAAGCGTTTCTGGGGCAGGGATATTAAAAATATTTAGAAGTGAATGAAAGACACTTTCGACTTGACACACCACAATGACCAAGCTTGAAGACCCAAATGAGAAAGCCCAACAACAAGTAGAATAAGGTGCTGTGTTATAGCTGTCTCTATTTGCACCAACTCCACCGTGATGACCCTGTCTTCATTGTTGATCACGCCTTGACATCCGCGTTCAGATGGGATGTGTACAGTACAACCAGCCTCATTCCCCGGCCCCCATTTTAGAGAACCCTGCGGAACGCCCGGCAACGGGAGCAATGCCACTCTCCTACCTACCCTAATCAAAGGAATATATTATTTTAATCAATGGCTGATTCTGGCCACTCCTCAGATTTAATTAAGCTCTTTTGCTGATTTCCTCCTGAAAAAGGCCCAAAAACGCTATTTTAGTGCCATTTTGAAATGTTCATTAAACGCTTTGTGCTGATTTGGAGGGACCCCAAAAATCATATATTCCTTTGAATAAGTAAGTAATTATCTTAGCTTGGGACGAACAATGTCTCTGTAACAGTCTACAAGCCACTCAGAATAGATAGAAGGCCAGTCGAGGGGATCACCACAGTTGACCCCAAACCTCTACATGCCCTCACAATGACAGTTGGTTTGAATCCATCCTGAAGGTGTTTGCAGTTGAGCTGATAGTGAAGCGAGGACGGTTGGATTATGCTACCATTGCTGATTCAACAGACCATGGCCAATTTTCCCCACCTGGAATGATTTCGGATGAAAAAACATAAAGATCCGTCAATTTAGCTTAAGATGAATATCATTATGGACTGTGGCCTGCAGCATTAACTTGGATTTAATAAAAGAACTTTGGAATGCTCTTTCGACACTACCCTATGCACCACTGTATATTTTCAAGTTTATCTAACAACTGCTGATACCTAAAATTCACAAACTGGTGCACCACGCTTCATGTGCAAATGTCAATTTATCTTGACACTCTTCACATATCTAGTGTGATGAATGGCACCGATCCCAAAAGGAACAGACATGAATTACCACAACAAATAATTGCCCCTCTAATCACGGCCAGCCTTTAGAGTGTTTCGACCGTAGTTGAAAGTTCGAACTCACTGCATCGATGGATTGCATCCAATTTTTTTTCGATCAGATCCAGTTGTTTCTGGACTTCTTTCTCGCTCAAGAGGCCTGCTGTGAGGAGGTCTTCAAGATACTTTGAACGCTTGTTTAGCAAAATTGTACAGAGCACATCTGCAGAAATCGAATTTCAGTGCAACTAGTGTAAGGGCTGTGCACATGGATGGCAGCGCAGTTCATGACACAGAATCTGACTTCACTCACGTTCTGTCACAACTTCAACATCTTTCACATCTATTTCCACTACGCTTTCCCTAGCCATCAACACCTGTGCCCTGGACTCTCCAATGACTTTCGATGCCTCAGCGGGATATTTGCGCAGAAACCTCTTTTCGAATTGGTCCTCAGCGATGCGGTGCGCCTCGATCAATGCCATACAAAGCTTTACTGTGAACCGGATAATACTGAACTCTCCCGATGCCACTCGCTTGTCCCCAAGCTTATTCTTGCACAAGAGTCCATTCAGAGTATAGAGTCTTTTGAATCCGTTCTCTGCGATGTGAATGCTCTTGTCACTGACAACCCTCGAAGTTTGCCAATCCTCCACAGGCTTTCCATTAGACACATCGTCAGCTGCAAAATCCAAACCCTGTTGGATCACGTATGACAAAAAGGCGTTACGACCATCGAGTTCCCCATTCCTAAATTGCTTCCTGTATGCCCATTTGAGTTGTTCAATGAAGGTGACACGGAGTTCCTCCAGGATGTTTGCATCTACTTCAGATGTGGCGCATTCCTCGCCTATGAGATCTTCTCCCTGATTTGTTCCAGCTGTATCTGAACCATCTGTTCCATTATTCACCCTTCTCGTGCTTCCAAGGCAGGCGAGCAGAGAGCCAAGGTTCTGATTCTCACACTCCAAGCCAGCTTCGGATACCTTTGTCTTCAGGCGATTAACTAAGTCTTCTTCGGACTCCAGAAAAATTAGGTGATGCCGGACGTGATTGAAATCGACACGCGCAAATCGTTTATCAGAAAGAAGGTCTACCAGGTCCTCCGCCGCACTCTCGGCGTAATCCTTCTTGAATATCTCTTGAAGGACTTTTTCACGTGTTTCCGTTGACTTGGCAAGGCCCAGCTTCTGTAGAAGGGGGCCGGCAGTACTGCCATTGATGATCTGTGCACACCAGAAGCAAGAAATGTTGAACATAATCTTCGTAGGCCAGACTTGGATAATTGACAATCAAGGATCAGAACTCACCAATGTCAGGAAAGCTGTGCCTATGAAATATTGAAAATAAATTGTGAGTTGACATGAAAATAGCTCCCAAGCGGTGATATTTCCAAACATACCACCAATCATCCCGAACAATTGTGTGGTGAATTTCCGGTATACTTCATCTTCTGTCACACTCCAAACGCTGTTGTCAAGGGCAATGGCTAAGCTGATCCCCACCGCCCCTCGTAGGCCTCCATAAGAAAGGAAGAAGGATTCCCTCCAGTTTGTAGAGAGTCCAATCCGGGATATGAGAGGGTAGAACGAATACACGCAAGCGAATCGAATCACGTGCAACAGCACCCAGAGAAGGATCAGATATCCCCAGTCGGTACCCGTCCAGAAGCCCTCCCTCTCGCCGTGGTTCGCGATCACGTCCCCGAAAACGAGGCCGCCGAGGGCGAAGAGCAGGGTGTTGAGCAGCTGATCCAGCAATTCCCAAAACGCGCCCATCTTCTCGTCGTCGTTGATCATCGCGCCGCCGAACGCCTTGGTGAGCAAGCCCAACGTCAAGGTGGCGATGACGCCGCTCGTGTGGCAGACGGAGTCGGCCGTGTAGTAACACAGGTACGCCGCGGTGACGGTGCCGCACACCTGCACGACGGCCTCCGCGTTCGTGAGGCGGCGGTTCAGGAGGTAGAGGATCGAGACGAGGGCCAGGGCGAAGGCCATGCCCACGGCGGCGCCTCCGAAAGCCATCTGGAAGAACAACTTGAAGCCTTGTGCGACGTCGATGGACTCCCCGACTCCGGCTATGCCCATTTCCGAGAGGAATAGTGCGTTGAATATCGTGTAAAATACCATCGCAGATCCATCGTTGAGAAGACCTGCGATATGAGAAATGGAACGAAAGCATTAGGGTGCAAAACAGTTGAACAAAGCCATCCCGTTGTCAGAGTCACGCCGCGCACTCACTTTCGCCACTGATGTGAATCTTGAGACGGGGTGGCGCGCCCACTTCTTCAAGGAGGGCAGAGACAGCCACGGGGTCGGTGGCGCTCAAGATGGAGCCAAAAGTCTTTTTGCCGGGAAGGCCGGAAGCCGTGTTAGAAGGCGAGGATGCGGCGAACAACGGGCCGAACCAAGATGAATTCTCCTCGGGATACGCACCATGGCGAGGTTGAAACTCCACGAGTAGGGAAATACGTAGTAACCGACCAGAGCCGTGAGGCACGTTCCGGCGAGGACCATGGGGAAGCTGCGGACGCGAGAACGACGCAAGAGCGACACACAGACCTTGATCAGACGACGCCCAAGGAACACGCACTCTGCATCTTGTTTCGCCGCGCTGTTGATCCAGAAACAATCGACCAACTCACGCGTAAAGGACGCACTGCCAGAATGCGGCCCCGAACAGATGGACGTCCGAACCGAACGAGTCGGAGAAGATCAATCCGGGCAAGAAGACCAGCAGCAGCACCTCGTAGTCGATCCCGCCCCACATCGCCAGCGATTCCGTGAGGTGATCTCTCAATCCCAGCCGGGTGGCGCCCACCCCCATGACCATCCCCAGCACGAACATGATCCCGGTGTACGGCACGACCAGCACGTAGCGCGTGGTCAAGTAGAACACGACGAGGCCGAGGGCCTCCGCGAACCACGGGAAGAGGACGGCGCGGGAGGCCTCGAGGTCCTCCTCCTCCAACGCCTCGGCGCCGCCCCCGCCCTCGGGTCCGCTTCCCTCGGGAGGGGTCCCGCTCGAAGGGACCCCTCCCGCCGCCGCGGGAGCGGGCGGAGGAGCCGCGTCGAATTCGTCCCGGCCGGGTCCGAGGGGAGGAACGCGGGCGCCTCGGACGTCGAATCCCGCGGAGGCGACGCGGTAGCCGCCGTCGCTCGCGGCGTCGGACGCGACGGCGAGGGCGAGAACGGCGTCCGCGACGGAGGGAGGACTGTCTCGGAACCTAAGGAGCGACGGGGAGGCGGCGCTGCTCGACGCCGCCTCCGAGCCGAGGGCGCGTCGCGGGAGCGCCGCGCAGAGGAGCAGCGCCGTGATCGTGGAGGACGGGAGGAGCCGCGGGAGCTTCATCGTTTCCGGGGGTAGGCTTGGGCGTTTTGCGGGGCGAATCTCCTCTCGATGCTCGTCGATATGTCGCGAGAGTGAATACAGGTATTGTATGAGGAGGCGAGTCGCGAGGGTGAAGCGGGAGGAAGGGTTGGTTTTGGGCGATCGAAAGACGTCATGCTAATGCGCGCATGCAGTACATGTGTGTCAAGGGTGAAGAATTAATACACTATGATGGCGAACCTCCAGTTTCAGTTGTACAAAACAATAACCATATTTTTTTCAATGTGACATACAAATACATATGTATTTATCTTAAGTTAGTACTATTTCTATCTAAGATATGTACAAAGAAATAAATATTTGAGCAAGTCGTTTTAAATTATGTAGAATAAATTCAAGCCCCTGAAGGTTGGCCTGAAAGGATACCCCCCCTTGATGTTTGCAACACGCGTCAAGCAAACCGCAGAAGAAAGGCCTCCCGCCCCCAGGCTGGTGTGCATCCTACCACGATCCTACATAAGGGACCATTTGGCACATGGGATAGGTGGGGGGTACATATGAAGTAGGTACTTCAAACGTAAGGTCCCTTACGTAGGCTGAG
>JALLPA010001741.1:0-10197 GCA_036939895.1 Thalassiosira exigua | reverse complement strand
ATGTGTGATGATATGATTGATGGTATTGTACGATAGGTACGATACCGTAATTGGCGATAGCACGCCATTGCTATATACGTAGGACTTAGTAGTGATGACATTGAAAAAACGAAAAAATTCCACGGACAGCGTCTGTCCGTCGGAACGACAATTTTCCATGGGACAGAGGGAGTACAAGCTTCGTGGGAGGTCGTTGACCCACGTTAATCCTTGGGGGTAAACCCTCTAGCCGATCATGGCACACCAAGAGTGTGGCATGGTCGGCTATACTTCGCCAGCAAACCCAACGAGGGCCTGGGAGTCCTACTTTGTCAAAACGGAAGCCAAGATCCCCAGTTCAAGGAAATCCTCTCCACGTCGAAGAAGGTATGCTCGGCGTTGGCAAGCTCCTTCATGACGGAGGTGGAAGCTTACCACGCGATGAAAGGGCGACTTGCCCCCAAGCTATCATACCCGCTGACAGTTAGCAGCCTCAACAAAAAGCAGTGCAAGACGCTGAATACCCTCCACCGCAAGACCTTCATCCCCATGATGAAGCTCAACCGGAACACCCCAAATGCGGTGATCTTCGGCCCCCTCGAAATGAGGGGAATGGAATTTCCAGAGGCTGAGGCTCTCCAATTGCAAGCGGGTATCCCATACATCATAAGAAGACTCCGCCACGACAAGACGGTGGCAAAAGACTTCCTAACGACACTGGATTGGGTCCAGCTCAGATCAGGTCTCGTTCGCCCTATTCTAGAGGACGTGAAAGTGCGCCTGGACTATGTGGGGCGAAGCCACGTGGTCTTCATGCGCAACATCCTCAGGGATATCGACACGAACCTATAGATAGAGAAAGCGTGGACGCCCAGCCTCCAAAGAGCAGGTGACAAATCGCTGATGGAGAGATTCGCCACACATTCGCAGGCCACGAAAGGACAAGTGGAAAAACTGAACGCCGTCCACCTCTACATGCGTGCAGTCACGGTGGCGGATCTGGCCGATCCGACTGGTCGCTTTATACCAGACGGGATGCTGACCGGGGATTGGCAAGCAGGCTCGTATCTTCATTGGCCAACACAAGAGCTCCCCCCGAAACGCCACTGGGCGTTATTCCGAAATTACCTCAGGGAGACGTTTTGCAAGGGGACGTCGGCACACCAGCCCGTGCGATACGGAATGGCGCTCACAACTTCACTGGGGGGGGTGGCTGCCAGTCCCACGTAACACCTGGTTTCAATGCTATCGAACGAAAGCAGACCTGTATTGGCGAGACGACGAGGGCTCCCTACACCAGATGAAACGGACGAAAGCCCATGCTTTCTACTGGACAGTTGAGAGAGTGGACGAATTACCCACCGACTCACACCCCATCTGATTCAGGTAGTTCTCCGAGACGATTTGGACCCACGCCGGCTACAAAATGAGAGAGACTAGATCCTCCGAACTCCCGGCCGGCCACATCGTTTCATCAACGATCTTCGACCCCGCCAGCGAACGGGTCGAAATCAGTAGCGACGGGTCGTGCCACCTCCATTGACAAATCCTTGGGCAGCATGGCTAATAGAATCAGGTGAGGCAAAAGAGGAAGCGTGTATTCTGCTACATGACCAGACGACGTCGTGCACGGGGTTCAGATCGGAAACGGAGGGTCTCTTCCGTTCCCTCCATCACCTTCATCACCTCAAAGTTCACCCCCGAGAAGTCCTGCAATGGTGCGACAACGAATTCCGGTGGACTCGAGCAACCGCCCGCCAAAGACCCCGCGCGAAGTCATGGCCTCGGAGGCGGACATAATCATGGCAATCCATGGCCTCAAGTCACGCCTCCCGTTCCCGGTTGTCGGGCGCCATGTCTACGGACACCAAGATACCCGAGGCAAACGGAGAAAGGCCAAACCCAAGGTCAAGCGTCGACGTATACAAATCAAGGACGAACGGGAACAGGACCTACTGACGAGCGAGTCGGAGGAGACCTCCTCGACCTCAGAGAGCAGTTTGACTACCCAAACCCAGGGCCCACGGAACCCCTACGACAAGCCGCGGAAACTGCTCCCAAGGGAGGTACGGAATAACATCCGCTGCGATGAGATGGCATCAGAAACTACGGCGATAGCGGTAGAGGGAGAGATCGATTCCCTCACGACGATGCCCCCGACCCTATCTCCCCCGTACCAGGATCCCTAGCGATGCTCAAAAACGCAGGGTGATGGGTCACTTCCAAGTACAGGAAGCACATTTACAACACACACCGTCGAGGACCGATGGTGGCGTACATGAAGGGGAAATATGGATGGACGGACACCGACATCAGTGCCATACATGGGGACTCGATTGGACGAGTTCGCTCTAAAGCGAGATAATGCACGGCTGGCTTCCGACTATGCACATGTGCCACCACATCACGAATATCAATCAATGTCAAGGCTGCAACTGCCACGACGAGACAATCGAACACATGCTAAGATGCCCAAACCCTCACATGAGAAGGAAGCGCGAGGAAGTGATCGAGCAATTACGGAAAAAGGGCCTAGAGGACAAGATTCCTAAGAAGATTGTCAAGGCCGGCGTAGACATTATTACCAAGTATTTCAACGGAGAGGAGAACTACATTCTCCCACATTATGATCAAGAAATCAAAGCTGCCATATGGCAACAGGAGCAACTAGGAATGAAATTCTTCCTTCGCGGGTTCATCGCTCGAGAATGGGAGGACGTCATCGCCTCCACCGGGTCTACGAAACCACACCGTAAGCTAGACAAACTCCTCCCACTGATACGGAAGGAGGTCACAGAGCCCCTCTGGCTCCAGCGTTGCGAGTTGCTTCACCAGACCCACAACAAATATAGGATGGCCGAGGATGACCGATTAGCCGAGAAGCTACTCTAGTACATCCAGCACAAGAGGGACGTTCTATCGATTTTCGACCAACAGCTGGCACATTTCGATGTCGCATCAATCTACCGAATGCGGCCGACCCAGCGGAGGGAATGGATACGACACCTCGACACGGCAAAGGCAGCCTACGACAAGGAACGGTTCCATCTAGAACGGAACCAGCCAGTCATAACAAGATACTTGGAAAGAAAGGACAAACGGGAACAGGACACTCCTCTTCCGTCAGAGGAACAGCGCACCTGACTGCCTGATGTAGCGGCATAAATGCACGCATGGATGCTGCACCATTTCCTCATTTTCACCAGCTCTGTTGAGCGCCGAACCTCGCCCATGGGGCCTGCCCCAAGGGCCGGGCATGCAATCTTAGTCACCGGGCCAGTTTCATGGCACCTATCGTCCAACTATAGACCCATAAGACGTTGTAAAGATTTTAGTTATACCACCATTGACATGAATGAATCTACTACTCCTATAATTGTTGTTGTTTCCTGTGGAAACAATTACATTGCTCTCAATTTTTAACAACAATACCAAACTCATCATCAGTTGCTCTATCAGGGGCCAATGGATTTTTCCTATGTAATCATTTGGTTTCAATTGTAACATAAATAGAAGTTGAGCTGCTGTCAATTCCATTGTGGTTATCTCTGAAATTTCTGACAATGCAAGTATTGCTATTCATTCTATACTAATTTCAAGAAGGTTTTCTTCATCGCAATTTGGGATCATAAATTCTGCCTGGTGAGTTCATTCAAACAAACACATGGGTCAAACGACCTTTTCCTTTTTCATCACCCAAGGCACTGATAATTATAATGTGATAATGAAATAACCAGATAAGCTGTACATATCTTTAATTTGGAGCTTCAAGTTGCTTAATGGGACCAAACTGCTCTAATTTGTACAGTTGCTCTACTTTGAACAGATGCATTTAATCAGTCCGATTTGGTAGGTAGTCTTAATTGAGGTAGAAAGCCAGTTTTATTTCTTGTGAGCTACACTGTTTTGCATACACAAGCAGCCGAGGGAGCTGCTTTCGCTTTCGCTTTCGCTTTCGCTTTCCCTTCTTTAGGTGTTATGGGCAGTTAGAAATGTAAAACAGGGGAGAGAGTCTTGCTCTGGCCTTGTTTTGGGTCGGAGGCAAGTCCAAAATAATCGCCCACTCTAAAGTTGGCTGCAAATTTGGCAATTTTTCTCTATCATTCCCTTCTGGCTAGCGTGCTGGTGCTCGTTTCTCAAATCTGGCTGAAAACTATCCTCAAGCTTCGTTCTTACATAATTTTTTCCATAGATATAACATAAAGATGAAAATGAAAACAACTTTTGGTCACATAGGCGGAGCGGTGTACGTACTTAAAGTGCAAACGTGTATCGCGCCACAGTTGTGGCACTATCTCTAAGCGAGGTTACACTTAGGGTTATAGGGAGCCGGTTGCAGGCTGATTTGTGGTGCCCGAAGCCCATGGAAAAATTGCCTCCCTGCCCCGCCCAAAACAGGCCGTGCCTTGAACATGTCTGAAAGCCAGAAACACACACACCAAACTGCTCTACTTTGACCAGTTGCTCTACTTTCAACAGATGCATTTAATCAGTCTGCAGTCTGCAAAACTGCAGTAAATAAAATCATGGTGACCACCTATTACACGTGGAACTTGATTGAACAGTCATCCACAATTCCTCTACTAAAAAAAATTTGAACCGAAAATTCAGACCTCAAAATAATGATACAAAAAATATTCCAGAGCCTAAGCTGAAATTGCATGTATATTTTGTTTCTGCCATGGTTTTCGCTATATCTCTAAATCTGAAGCCAGTACGGATTCAAACTCCCTTTGTCTGGGGCTCATGTATGCTTTTTAAATGCTGAGTATACAAAGACATGACTGTGTATGCTTTTAGAAATAACATAAAAAATTAAAAAAATGGTCATTATATTGGCTACATTAGAAAGGAGAAGTGTTAAACTTTAACATGGTGGGGCCACAGTTTGAGATATATTCGAACTATCATTGATTGCCATTTCAATGATAAATGTGCATAGAATTTTGTTCAACAAAAATTATCAATCGATTACTAGTCTTAACCTATTTAATATGTACCATGGCAAGAGTAGTGACCAAATTTAATTTTCGAAAAATTTACTATTAGATTGGTCTCAACAAGATATTTCACCATGATACATATCAACACTCAAGCAACAACGATCCACTTTCCTGCAATATTGAGCATGTATCTTGGCCTGTCTGGGCTATTTATAACTCACATCCATTACAAATACAAAACCAGCTCCTTACTTGTAATCATTTTCAGTCGTGCCTATGTGAACTCTGTTGACATGGACTGCATCATTTTTGCTGCCATCATAATAAATACCATGCAAAGTATTACTGAAGTTGAAGTAGTCATAATAGTTTAGAAAAAGAAAACAATTATGTGTAAAACATTATCTAACGCAATAATACTCCTCATCTGAATACTATTTCTCAACTAGATAGCACCGTTCGTTGATGTGCAGATACTGGGGTGTACTATTCTTTTAAGAGAGAGAGAGAGAGAGGGGGGGGGGGGGGCATCGGAAAAACAAATCCTGAACATAATTACTGCATTTTAGGTTTTGGAATTTCTTATGGGGCAATCGCTTATAGATTGCGGTTTCCTGATGCCAAAACAGAAAAATCGAGCCTCGGCATATCCATAAAACGGCAAATTTCGACCCCCAGCATCAGGAACCATTGACCGGATCCCACGAGCACCGAGTTCCTCTGATATGCCAGCGGTTCCTAATTGTTAATTGGAAATTTGTGCGAATCTTTTTGAGATTCAATAAGGTTTTATTTTTAATGGATATCTAAAAAGTTAAAATAGGCCGAATGATTCCCCGTCATCTAAATCTTTCTTTTCCCTCCACCTCCATTAACAGCAATAGGTAGCCACGAGGCATCGAACTCTTTCTCCTCCAAGTCCAAGTTCCCCCCAGCTTGGTCTGTCTCCAAGACTAACGACAGGCGTTCTTTTCACATCCGCTTGCGCTCCTTTCCCCCCCCCTTTAAGGGATGAGAGTGTGGTCCCCACAACACCCTGCCTGTCAAAATCCATCCAAGTTGCCCCACCCTTATCACCGGCTTCCCAATCCCTAGCATCTTCTGCCGTCTATGGGGAGATGACGACAGATAAGTTTTTTTGTTAGCAAAAATAAAAATAAAAACAGCAAAATAATTACCTCCGGTCCTCCCCATCCGCCCTTTGATCCGACCACACTTTTAATCCCCCCCCCCCCCTTTGATAATTATTTTTCAGAACAAAAACAAAAATAGAACCAAAAGACTCACCTCGTTCGTTTTCCCCACCTTCCCTCAACTTCAATGTCGTCCCATCCTTGACCCAATCAATTTCATCCCTGTAATTGCTTCGTCCCCCTCTGTTGCCCTGAAGAAAGAGGAAGGATAGTTAACTCTTTGTTGAGGATGGCGGCCACGAGACGCCAAAAGCCGCAAAATTGCATGCTTTTTCCCATCATTGGACGATGGCCTATGTTCTGCCGCCGCTGCGGAGCCCCCCTTTGGACGAAGGACTCTAGAGATGCAATAGGTATCTCCATAAGAAGATCTTTATTGCTGGCTAGTCAAGAGCGACTGCCGAGTTAATGGCGGCCGCTTGTATCTAACAAAAGATTATGTCCTATGTACGTCAGTGGCCTATTTTACCTAACTTTTTGAGCCATCCACCGCCGAAATTGGCAGTCGCTGCCTTTAACGCCAAATATCCGCGCCGCACAAGCGTTTCCTCCGTCACCAGCACCTGCGTTGAAGTTGCCGACTTCTTGCAAGGCATACATTCCGTTCGGCGCGCGGCGCACTGTCGCGGCGGCCGCGCGGCGTCGGCGGGACGACAGCGAGCGGTGCCGACGATAGACGACGCGGTTTTTGTGTGTGTCGCGCACGACAAACCGCCAGCCGCCAGCCGCCAGCCGTCCGGACATCAAAATTTGATGTCCGATGATGTCCTCCCCCATAAAGAGTTAATTGTTACTCCTAGTTCCTCTTTTAAAAACAACAACGAAGTTAGATCAACTCACTTTTTTACCTGCGGTGTCAAGTCAAGCTTTAAGTTGGATGATGATCAGCTGCCGCCGATTGAGGAGAAGTTGCCGGGATCCAGCCAATGCAGCTGGTGAGGATCGAAATCAAATTGCAAAATTTTCAACAAAAGCAGCAATAAATAATAAACTACCTGCAGATGTGATGTAGTCGCGATCAAAGGATGACCAGCAGACCAGCACCAACGGAGGAGATGCCTGTGCAGCGAGCGACGCTGTAGGCCTTTGGTTGGCAGCGGTGTGGGATGGACGCTGTGGGCGGCGGACGGCAGGCCGCGATCATCGTCTCAATAAAGTGCCACGAACAAGGGAGTGAGGCAAGCGGAGCCCGAGCAAGCTCCTCAAAAATAATAAATTGTCATTGGTGCTGGTCAGCAGCGCTGTCTGGATGGCACGGTCCCTCGCTCCACTGCGAGCAAAAAAGTCTTCTATTCCAACCGATTTCTACATATCTTGTCTACATCATGCACAGCATTCAAATCAAATGTTGATTGCTGACCAACATCAATAAGGTTTACCTTGGGGATAGTATGTCTTGTTTTTTTGGTTTTTATACATATTTATTCGAGATATTGTATTAGGGAAGATAAACCCCCATAATAAACCTATTAGTCAACAGCGATCTTTGATCACAGTCCGGAACCTAAAAAAAGGTGACGAATTCGGTTAGGTAAGTTCCGCAGTTTATTTAAGAAAAATCATGCATCACGTCAGAATTCTTTACCTTAATTGGTTACCTAAAATTAAAAATGGGAAATTCCTTGAGCAGCATCCGAACAAAAGAACGGACGAAAACAATTACGTAGAATATGTGCCCTACGTAAAACAGGTATATGCACCACCAAAATGGTATCAGAGAAGAGATTTTGATGGGAGGGGATAATGAATTCTGTATCATTTTAGAGGGCAAGGTATGTAGTGTAGCATTATATCTCTATCACATCATGAGAAGTGCAGATGGGGAGGGGGAAAAGTACCTGCAGTTGTCTTAATTCCGGAAAATTAGTGAAAAGCACCACCCTCCTGACCAACCCAGGTGTTATGCAGCTCAAAATATGGAGCAATCACTCCCATTTGAATGCCACAGAAAGGGTTCGTATCGAAACTCACTTGGTGTTGCGGCAGGGCTAGCAAACTGCTATCATTCGGGCCAACTTGCATTGTGTTAATTCCCGTAACGAGTTAATTCCTATGTAGAAATATACCGGTTCCTACGTACGACTCACCAAGATAAAATTAAGCACCTATTAGTGTTTTCGAACAATGTACAGGCACCATAGACCCCATCCCCCACTATATTGATCCAGTTCAGTCAATATAACTCACTGACAGTTACAAACGACTGTTGTGTCATTGACACTATGCAAATCAGTTGCCAATACCCCCCTCAGTGTCCGCCATGGTCTGCCTGTTGTCTGGTTCCCCTGGCACTGCCTAACAAAAGATTCCATTTTTGCATCCCAGGTTGTGCCCCTCGCGGCTCCCCCCAGCCACTCGTTGAAAACCTTCATAGTCTTGAAGTCCTTAAGCTCTTTTTCAGGGTCCAGCTTTGTCAACAAGAAATGAGCAATGGCCAAGGGCATTTTTCAATAGCACGGGATTACCGTTCGCACCCCGCTTTTTGCCACCATCCCTCCACTGGGACATAGCACTCAACCACCGACGCAACAGCATCATCAGCGGCTTCCTTCTCCTTTTGCTCCTTCTTGACCTTGGCCTCCTCTTCTGCCATATCTATCCTCCTCTTTGCCTCTAGAATCTCCTCACAATTAGCAACGTGGACGTCAATCTTGAGAAAATGGCCGGTCCAGGTCAACTTTCCGCCCTTGGCCATCGTAGAAAGACTAAGCTCGATAGCTGCTCCCCTTTTGGATTTGGTAATCTTCCCCCCCTTCTTCCCAACAATTGCCTTTGCCTCGTTGTCCCCTCCGCAGATCCTCTTTGGCATGCATGATGTGATGCTGCTATGGTTGCTGCCACGGTGTTCATCCAGTGCAACGGCAACGGCAGCAGACACAGCTGCACGAAGGAGCCGTGCATATTCTTTGACCCGCGCGTTGCAATCCCCTCAGCGATTGCCTTTATTCAGACCGTCTTGTTGGGCAACCCCAGGAGTTGGAAGTTACTGCTGCAAATCAAATGATACGTAGCTCGGGAATTGCGAAACTTCTACCTCGGTGGACACAAGGAGTCCGCTAATTCTGCGGATGCGATCCAACCATGAACGCAACATGCGTTCGCGGTTGCTACTGACATTCCAATCATTGCGAATTGAAAGAATGCCATTTACCCGATAGGTCAAAGATGGTAAGCTTGAGACGTGTGGCGTTCCACAGGCGAGGGAAAGGGCGCAACTCGAGGCATCTCGGTACCCAGCGCGCTCGAAAAGCCGCCGCCCCCACGCGCTGACGATGAACGCGACACGTTACCATTGCCGCCGTCGCTTGTGCTAACCCAAAGGGATGGAACACAACATATCCATGGAGTTGTCGTGAGCTCGCTCGCAGCACACTCGCAGACCTCGAAGCACGCATCGAGCGATCTATCAGTCGAGCGAAGCCGCCGACAACGCGTCGTGCGAGGGACACCACAAAAGCGTTCATCGGCAGCAAAGGATCCTACCCGCGGGTCTCAGATGTTGGGGGTGAGTGGGTAGGCAAGGTCATGCAATGGATGGAGGGGCCGCGATACGGCCATGGTGATAATGCTGCGTCGTAGAGGGTGCGACGTCACTAATAGGTGCTTAAAAGTTGAGCGCACTTTTTTCGCAGGTGTTTTGATATGGGTTGCCGCTTTTTGAACCCCTGCACATCGTATATAAACCGAAAGAGAATGAAACGATCTATCGTAGCATTTTTGCCCAAAATTACCCAAAACGGCTTGGTAGAAAGTTGTTGCAGTTTTAGTCTCGCTACCGGCTTTTTTGGAAATTAAGCATCTATTAAGAACCTACCAAAATTAACACAACTGCAGGTACTTGGAGGGGGGGGGGGCTCCGTCCCTTCCTCCATCCCCCCTAGGGAAATATGCCCCCCATCCACAACTCCCCTCGTAAAGAAGATGTTTCATTATGGTAGGTAGTTAGATAGGTAGATAATGAAAACTTGTCTAGTGGTTACCCGTTGGGCCTGGTTAAAACTCCCTTTAACTAGGCTCTCAGCTAGGAATTTATTGGCCTTCTGTCAATGGCCGTAGTATCTCCTATGCAACCCCGGGGACCC
>JALLPA010001740.1:0-10917 GCA_036939895.1 Thalassiosira exigua | reverse complement strand
TGATGCTGCCGCTGAAAAAGCTCGCCTGCGGCTGGTGTGGGCATTCTAACAAGGGCCACGCATGGCCGACTCAATTCATTGAAGTAAAGCTAAGTCTTGACGATGTTGCTAAGATTGAGGACTAAACTTATAGAGCTGAGAGCGTTGCTCCAACTGTGCTACTTCTATTGACATCCCGCGAGATGAAAGAGCCAATTTGAGAAATATAAGTCATCAAGCCATTATGAAGAATGTACGAGAAACCGAGGACGAGCACCAAGGGCACTGCTCGAACAACACTTTGCCAGGCCTCCAAGCGAGTAATCAAACTCGGGAGGTGGGAGTTGGGGCCTATCCCCTGGAGCAATGGAGAGAGTTGGAGGCGGACTTTCCACTCATTCATCGAGAAGATGGTGGCTGTTGTTCCTTGAGTTTTCAGTGCTGGCGTAGGAAAATTGGAGAAGCTTCTGTCTGAATTCAATAACCCGTCTTGAAATTGGTTCATCATCCACCCAGAAATTATAGTCCTCATCGTCCTCCATGTTATCAAAGTCATGAAGCAGGTGATCAAAGAATGATAGTGTCATGACTTGAATCCCACGTGTATCTGATGACAGAGCGTGCATCAAAACAAACATTGCCTCGGTAGGAGAAAGCAGCCCAGCGAAGGAATCGATCAAATTGATATGTGGTAGAAGAACATTCCCCACCCAGCCTTCCTGCCAAAGATAGTCAGTCTGAGCAGGGACAAGATCTCGCCACTTCCACTGTAGTTCATCTTCGCCCAACTGACGGCCCAAACAGCGGCCCAACGTACCAAATGCATTCTCTGGGCAAGAACCACTAGACGAGCGCAACTCAATAGACGGCATCGTTGTGAAGCTGCGACCCTCCCCTGTCATGACGATTTTGGTGGCATAATCTTCGTAGAACTGCTGTGATGCAAACTCGTACATTTCGATGAAGGCTCCGTTTTCGTCAAACAGAGCCACCAAACTGCACTCTTCATCATAGGACTTTTGGTACTTAAGCACGGCGAATCGTTTCTCGATGTCCGAAGCACGATCTGCGATGACGTCCAGGCGAAGCGGTCCAGGAATCGCATTCTCGAACGCAGGTGGGCCCGTCAGCTCCTTCCAAACGTGATTGCCCCGTGTGACGCGAGGGCGGCGGAGAAAGCTGCGAAACATTTCCGCGTGGCCAGCCGTCTGGCTCGACTTTTCCTCGATCGCGTTCAGAACCGGGGCAGCGGCCCGTCGAGCGGCCTTACTGACGCGGACCAATCGGACGAGGTCGTGGGGATCGAGAAGAGGCCAGAAGTGGTTTTCAACAAGGTCCTCGTTGTTGAAGATGCCCTCGAGATCCGGCGACGCCACGGCTGGGGCTGGGGCATCGGCTAAGGATTCGTCCTCATTGAGACGGAGGCGCTTCTGGTTGATGTTCATGATGTTGTCGTTAGTCGTCATTGTGTGGATGGATTTGGCGTTGAGAGGGGCGGCAACAACTTCTTCTTCCATTGAAATACGAATTATGAGTAAATGGCCACGCCTAACACGCTGTGGATGTGGCGTGGGTGGCGTCGCGCGGCGGGCGCGACGCGACGCGGATCGATCGAGATCGACAGCTCGGCGGATGGGCTGGGGCGCGCGCCAAAAATCAAGCCATGAAATATTTTCTTATTAATTCCCACGTGAAAGTGTACGATGCTACTCCGAAGAAACGTCGAAGGTCCGTGAAGCCACGTTTTCAAGGTTCACGCGCGCGACTGCGGTTCTGCAGGGGCATTGGACACGAATCATTGGGATGGAACGCCGAAAAGCCACGGCGAAGGAGGAACCCACCGCGTGAGCGTTTTCATTCCCGCCCGCCTGTCCACGGCGCGGCGCGACTGCGCCTTCGAACCATGCGACATGAACTCGAATCTTCAACCGTTGGTCGAGCGTTCGCGTGGACGGAGTCGAAGGTTGAAAGAAGAAGTTGTTGTTGAGCATCGAGCGTCGAGAGTCGAGGTCACGCGCCAGACAGCACGCTTCGAACATCTTTGAACCAAACGCAAGCAAAGTGAAAATGAATGTTGCGCCGACGCGCTAGTTCAAAACCGCTCGCCGCGCTTCCCTGGCTCCACCGACGGACGGGCGCTGACACGAATCAAACCGGCAAGCTCGTTTGACCTCTGAGCGTCGCGAACTCTACTCACTGTCAACCGTTTCACTTTTCGAGACTGAGCTCAGCAAAATGGACGATTCGCCCCCCTCCGCGGCTAGCGACATCCCTGCGGCGAAGCGTGCGCGGCGCGATCGCGGCGACGACGGTGGCGGCGATGGGGCCGCTTCGCCGCCGTTGACCCGTCAGGGCGTCACTGGAGAATCCGGCTCGCCCCTTCCCAATCTGCCCACGCTGCCCGAAACTGTGTTGCTGAACATCTTTCAGTTTCTCTGCCATGAAACATGGAAGCTTGGACGCAGGGGAAAGTGTTGTGGAAGATCCTTCGAACCCGCGGAGACCCTTGCACTCGATCTCACCTGTCGGTCGCTGCACAGTCTATTGATCAGAGACGACATATGGACGCAGCTTTCTCCCTCGCTCAAAACCAAGGAATTCGAATACCATTGTGCCAACTTCCGAGAGATGGCATTCGTTAGAAAAGCGGCGAGAATGATCCGCAGGTATCAGAAAATTGGTGATGAGCATCATTCTCTATTGGAACATCTTGGGGGTGCCGATGGAGTCCGCCGTTTCGTTGGGAATATCATCGACAAAATGTCTCTCCAGAGCCAAGAAATAATGACAACGTTCAAATTCGATCTACGTGGATATACCATCGCTTATCTTATGGAGGTGATCGAAGCGCATATGATTGCCAGGCTCGAGAAGGCCCAGCGCGTTGCACTTGCCAAACTCCGTCCTGGAGATCCCTACCCATCAGTTGTAGCAGACGATCTTCACCTGCTGGATAGTTTGGATGATAACGAGGTCGCGCGTCTCTCTCTACCTAACTCGTGGACTTGGCCAAGCGATGGTTTCTGCGCTGATGAAATAATCAGATCGAGAGAGGTGCGCAGAATGGTCCGAGAGCTGGCATACAGCGCTGGGATAGTCAAGTTGAGTGGGGAGACATTTTCCCTTGTTGCGACGGATATTGTTCGCTACGTGAGCGTTATGGTCACTCGGGCCTTCGAAGACAGCATCCACTCCGCCAGAAGTCGAATGATCGATCAATTCATTGACGGACCATCTAAGTTTGGCTTCAGCGGAATCATCGCGGGTGTTGAGAACTTAGCCAGTCATATGTCAAGAGAGAAGTTATGCTTAAAGTAGCGAAGAGGGTGGATGGGAAGACTGACAGCACGCCCAAGTCAACCTCAGAACTGCATGCGTCGTACGACTCCGATGCCAGCGATATTGCCGTGGATGATGAGGCGGACCAAGAGAACGTCAAGAGGAAAGGCGAATTGCCAGGCGGTTATTTCTTCAATAACCTGCCCAAGTTTCAGGTCGACGATTCCGGAAAAGTTTTGTGTGTCATCATTCCTCGTCAGATTGAGGATGCTGCGAAAAATTTGGGTATGAAACCCGTCCTGGGCTTCACTGGAACTGATTCTATTGGCGACCAGTGGGTTGCACGCAGCGAGGGAACGAAAGAGGAGGAAATAGAACAGGCAGCGGCGCAGTACACATCAGAGGAAGAGTCTACTCGTTACCTCTAGAGCTTGTCTCCTTGTCGCGAGCAAGTCGACTTTGGCATTGATGTGACAAATCTCATTCATAGATGAAGCACGGCATTAGTTTCCTGCTGTACCTACAGACCTTCGCAGTTCCTCGTGCCTAAATCTAGTGACAATTATTCCAAATGAGAAGTATTAATTGTACTGTCTTTGTTTCGAATCTTTTGTGACATTGAGGAAATGGTTCGGTGACAGAAGCTGTGAGGTTGATAATAATTAAAGTCAGACACGACCATCCTTTGCCCGCTCTCACTGGCAAAAATAGCCAGAGCCTCATCCGAAGCCAAGCTTGTTCATCAGCTCCCGATTCATCGCCGGAAAGTATCCGTTGTGCTCGTTCAGATTCGTCCGCTCCAGATCCACGGTCCCCCAACCGCCGTTGTGATTTGTGGTCTTGCCCGTGGTCATGACTTCCGCTCCGTGCTCCCTCGTCATCATCTCCATCGGATCGCCGTTGGGACACTTTATGACGAGGTCCCAGAACGGACAGTCGACGGGATGTTCCGCCTCCGATCGGGAATAAAATGAATTGGGCCACCAATTGGTCATGTACTTCAGTCGATACCGCCCCTCGCCACCGTCAACGCCTTCGGTGTTATCATCGATGTTATCATCAAAGTAGTCCGGGACGAAGGCGTAGCTGAATATGTCGAGGTAATGCTTCTTCGTGTGATTGCATCCCGTGAGACGGAGCTGCCATCCCCCGATGGTTTCCTCGTCGTGGGGACTGCCCTCCGGCCCGAAGCCAGCGAGCAGCTCCACGTCCGGAAGCGATTCCAAGACGGATTTAACCCGATCGAACTGTTGGTCCAATATTCCCAGGTCCATGTCGTCGTCCCATCGGATTTGACCGGGGGGACGGTTGCGCACGGCTCCGAGGTGGGTCCCACCCACCGCAAAGTAGGTGATGTTGTGTTTCTCAAACGCAATCGTGACCAGTTGGAGAAGTTTGTGCATATGCGTGACGTCATCCTCAGACAGGGCTTGGTAGCTGGAAAAGTATGAGGATTGTCCCCCCATGTAGCCGTCGTCCGAGCCTTCGTATTTCTCGCCCCAATCGGGCGATGTTCCTTCGTAGCCGTCGCCCCAATCGGGCGATATTGGAGACGGCTCTTCTTGTGTCGGTTGTGAGTCCGTGCCTATCAGAACGTTGGGAACAAAAGATGATTGTTCCACCGCATTTGTCTCTGTCTCTGTCTGTGTCTCGAGCACTGGCTCCGCCTCCGGCCCCAGCTTCGATTCTGCCTCACGTTCTGGGCCCGGAATTCTCAACATTGGAGTCTGGGACTTCTGGACCACGGGCGTCGTCGACGACCAATTGTTCGCATACTGGCCGAGCGCGGAGCAGGGAGGCGCGGCGGACAGCTGGATGCACAGGCCCAGGGACAAACCCAGCCCGATCCCGATCCCGAAGGCGACGAGGGTCGCCGCCGAGAGGAGCAGCGCTCCGCTCCGAGAACAGACCGCGCAGCTCGTCCCGCCGCTGCTTTTGTGGTCCCCGCGCTCGACGCCGAGCCCGCGGGGTCGGCTCCCGCTCCTGGGCAGGAGCATGGCCCAGGAGAGGTGCGGCCGAGGCGAGCCCGGGCGGCCCCGGCCCCGGGGGGAGGGGTGAGGGCACATGAGCCGAGCGGCACCGACGCCCGTCCCGTGGGTCGTCGCACCGCGGAAATCCCACCGCCTCCTGCCGGGCGGACCTCTGTCGTCCCCTCCCTCGAAGAAAATGAAAAGTGCCAGGGACCAACAGCAACAACAACAGGGACAGGGAAATTATTGAAATGAAAATGGCGGATGGCGGAGGGCTGCAAACAGAACGGTCGTTTTAGGGGGCGAAGTAGTTGTCTTAGAGGGGGCGATTTTCCAAAATTGACTATTTTAACCTAGGATAATCGGGGGCTAAAATTATGCCCTCGAAATATCTTTCCGTTCAGACGACACTTCATTTTTTGAAGCATAGAATATTACAGCATGCGACAGTAAAATTTTGATTATGTAATGACATGGCCTCACAAAGGTTTAAATTATTATATATGTTTAATTTTTCGTCATAATAATAACTATATTTACATAACGTATATCATTTTTTATTCATTTGTTATTAACAATAATACATAATTATGTAATCATTGCGTCATCATTCGCAAAAATGTATTTAAAAGTTCGGAAATACTTACTTCTATAACCGCTTTTAATATTTGAAATATACCCCTAACTCTACTTGTTCCACAGACGCATGATTGTGATGGTGGTGCGCCTGACGATGGCGACGACCCGGCGCGAGTGGCGGAACCTCTTCGTCGACGCCGACGACGACGGGGGCCAGGGAAGGGGCACCAGGGGAGGCGTCGACGACCGCGGTGGTCACCGGGGGCGCGATTCTGGCGACGTCATCGATCGACGGGGCCGGACAACGAGGGGCGGGTCCGGCCGCGCCGCCGACCGGTGGTCCGCGTCGCCCGGAGCCTTCGCCCGAGCGTCGCCCCCGTCCCGATCTCCCCGCCGTCCGGAATCGCCGGACTCCTCGCAGGCGAAATCGAAGCCGTTCGTCGTCGGCCACAGGGTCAAAGTGGCCCTCGTGGCGTCCAGTTGGGCCCTCCTCACGGCGTGGTGCCTCGTCCGCCTTCGCGAGGCCTTCGCCCCGGACGACCGCGGGCCTCGTACGCGGGCCGACGATCTGCCGCCCGTGCTGAGGAGGCACGAGACGAAGGAGCAACTGGAACACGCGAGGCGCGGGTACGACCTGCCGCCCGTGCATATGAGGGCGGGGACGAAGAAACGGCCGGAAACGAAGACGCGCGGGTACGACCTGCCGCTGATGCCGAAGAGGAAGGAGACAAAGCTCGAAAGGGAGCATCAACTGGAAAGCGAAAGACGTGACTATGATCTCCGCCATGAGGCTCAACATCATCTCAACGATCGCACCATCCGCCTCTCCCCCCACATATCCCGCCCGTGGCTGTACCGCCGCTCGAACGTGCTCTCGGTCGACGCAAAGGACGAGATGGCCCTCCCGACCAAGAAATTGGTCCTGACTGATTTCGGATGGAACCACCTCAATGCGACGAAAGGCCTCTCATTCTCGCGCTCTATGCGCTCCAGAGAGATTTTGAGGGCCTTCGCGGATAGAGAGGACTTCGACCCCACGTTCCAATGGAGCGAGATGGCCATGGAAGAGGTTGAAGAAGGACTCGAAGAATACGGCAAGATCGGCTTCGATCCCTCGCTGGACTACGTGGTGATGCTGGACGTGGAGACGTGCTTCGAGTCGAACTATCCCCTGTCCGTGGGCGATTTCGGCCGCAACGCCGACACTCAAGGCGGTCGACACGTGGGCTCGAAGTACGAGAGCACCTGCTACGGCATCTCGGGATGTCATCACTACATAAACGCCGTCCTGACCTCCCCCCTGTTCAAGAAGGCGAGGAGCGCGTCGTTGGTTTACTTCGAGTGCGGGGGAGCGGGGTTCCACGCGGCGTATCGAAAATCCAACCCCGATCCGAACTTGTTCATCTTCTCTCTGTCGTCGAGCTACGACGTGCAGCACATGACGAAGTCGGATTTCGGCTTGCCTCCCCCGGCGCTGAATCCTGTGACCCTGTCGCACGATCAGAGGCTCGCCGTCGACGAGTGCGACGAGAGCGATCGACCGTACACGTTCACCTTTGTGGGATCCGGCGCGAGCGGCATCCGTCGAGATCTCTTCAACTTGCACAACGGTCGGGACGTGTTGTTGATGAAGACCGCCGAGCTCGTCGCCAGGAAAAATTTGGGAGAGCTCGACGAGACTTACGAGACTCTCATGGCTCGATCCGTCTTCTCCGGCGCGCCGCGCGGCGACTGCCTCTTCTCGTATCGATTCGCGGAGGTGCTGAGCTCGGGCGCTATACCGGTGATCCACGCTGACGGATGGGTCCTCCCGTATCACGAGGACGTCGTGGATTGGAGCAAGTGCGTTGTGATGATTCCGGAGGCCATCGCGGATAAGACGTTGGACGTTTTAAAGAGGATCGGAGCGAAGAGGAGGTGCGAGATGCGGAGGTATTGCCGGGACGTTTATCAGAGATACGTGGTGAATCCCGAGGCGGTGTGGGCCGGGGTGTTGGACAGCGTCGATGCGGCGAGGAGGAAGTACGCGCGAGGGAGCGATGATGTTAGCTCTCGGGAAGGTTAGTAGGCGACGCCTTGCCTCCCGTGTGGATAGTCTTCTAGGCATGAAGTCCTAATCAAGGCGGACGATTATTCTGTCCATTTCGACGCTTAACAAAATATTACCTTCTAATGCAAATTAGAGTTCATTGAAAATGAAGCAAATTCCTCGGATGGAAAATCATTTGGAACATTTCTTTTCTCGCGCCTCCATGAGTGAAGTGAGTAACTTGATAACATGAGCTGCAACCAACTAAGGCACCACATGCTTTCCACACGACTTTGATGGCCACAATCGACAGGCCATGTTCTGCCACCACTGTTGATGACACAAGCTGACAAAAGCTCGATATCCATGGTGGGGGAGAAGGGGAACTAAAACACACACACAAGAAGTTACCTCCGCACATGCATTAAGCACATATATATTTGGTTGTGATGTGAAACACGTTATGCCATTTTGTTCTCGGGGTGGCTCTACGGTCATGGTTTTCACTAATCTATTAGTTCACCTAGTAAAAAATAAATACTTGGCCTCAAAATGCAGTGAAAGATACTTGAGCATCCTTGTATCTTCCCAAAACACCCCCAAATACTCTTTCTCTCTCTCGCCGTCTTTGGTGTTAAAATCCAACCCCCACCCACTAATCTTGATGTAACTCACTATTTACGACCAGATACAAAAATATTGTCAGCAAGCTCACATAGTATTTAGCTTATAATTTCTGTGTAAAAGGGTGAAAAATATTTTGATAGATACAGTCAAGCTATGCTAATTTGTACTCACAAAAAATCGTACTTTCCAGCAAGTAGCACCGCTAGACGACGGCACACTGATTTTGGTGGGAACGACTTACTGACGTAAATATATTGCAAATTCCGTACAATAATAGTGCACATAAGTAGGTACGTGTGTGTTCGTACATGCACAATTCGTACATCCATTTGTAGTGCCACTGTATGATTATCCAAGAGACGAAAACAATTACCGGCACCTACAGCAGTGAAACCTCAGATAGGGCAGTGGGTGCTGACCGCAAGTCGATGAATTTTGAGATGAGAAAACGCATATAATATTCGTCTATATTGCGATCCAGTCAACATGATGTCACTGTTTTTTATTGCTGAATAAATTCATGCAGGTCAGGAACACAATATTTTTGAAACCCTGATGCCACGGGAGGTTCAAATGAGGATGAGGATGCCAAACAGTTCCCAAAATTCCATTTGCTCATACATTGTATTTTCTTCTGCGTGTATGCCGATGCTCTAGTTCTTTGTTTTATTCTCATTTCCTGATATTGATAGCAACAAAAGTGAACTGTTCAGTTCATTGAAAATGAAGCAAATCCCTTGGACGACAAATCATTTGGAACATTTCTTTTCTCACGCCTACATAAGTGAAGTGAGTAACTAGATAACAGGAGCTGTAACCAACTGTGCACCAAATTATGCACCACGTGCTTTCTGCACGGCTTTGATGGCCACAATTGACAGGCCATGTTCTGCCACCACTGTTGGTCACACAAGCTGCCAAAAGCTCGATATCTATGGTGGGGGAGACGGGGGGCCAAAACACACCCAGAAGAAGTTACCTCCACATGTGATGCAAAACATGTTATGCCATTTTGGCCTCAGGGTGGCAGTACGGTCATGGTTTTCACTAATCTATTAGTTCGCCAAATAAAATATTTAGTTTATTTTTATAACTAGTAAGCAAGAGGCTAGGGGGGGGGGGGGTACGTGCCCGAGCTTGAAAGCTCAGAGTATGGGTAAACGGCCTTCGCCCCCCGGAGCCCAAGTCAACACACACACGAACGCAGCTCACCCTGGAGCTCCCGGAACTTCTCGCTCCACGCCCCTGCGGGCGCCGGTCACACGCTCCAGCTGAACCCGACGACTTCCAACTTCCGAAATCGACGCTGACACAAGACATCACACAAAACTATACATAGGAATAGGTACAAAATACAGTAAAAAATACAACCCGCCGCACGCCACAACATGTTCTGCAGAGTTGCTCATGTAAAAAGTCAGTTTTGTCAGCAGGATTTGGAGGATTTAACTTGAAGTTCAGTGTTGCATGAATTGCGGCATATTCTGTATATGCAATCACAATCACAGTGGCATATTAGTGCCATAGAAAGTACACGGAATTTCCAACAAAGTGATAACAGGTTTAGGTCGAAAGAATTAATTTTAGAGGCGCTATGATGGCGTGAATCTCTGATGAATTTATCTATTTGGCCTCTCCATGCACCGACATACCTTGGCATGGTGCGATATTCTTTTTTAGAGGTAGCTTTCTTTCTTTCTTTCTTTCTTTCTTTCTTTCTTTCTTTCTTTCTTTCTTTCTTTATTTCTTTCTTTCTTTATTTCTTTCTTTATTTCTTTCTTTCTTTATTTCTTTTTTTATTTCTTTCTTTATTTGTTGTTTATTCACACTATGTACTGGTGGCTACTGTCAAACCTAATCGAGGGTTAGATACTCCAGGAGGCTTTCACACACCTGTGTTATGCTCGCAGCACTACATCTTGGCTATATCCACCTCACAGGGGACCCTGATTGAGAGAATACACACCAGTCTGGTCCAAAGGGTTCTCAATCTGCATTATCTTGTGGGTGATGGACAGGCGACAGGCGGGTGGCACGGGGCTTCACGACGGTGACTTACAGAGCCTCTGAATCTTATGAGATGAAAGACTGCATCTTGAGACGGACTAGAATGATTGATGAAAATTGACCCCTTGTGCCATTCACCGGCCCTTCCGAGGAGCCCATAAACAGGCCATATATGCACCATAAAAACCCGAGTGACAACTATCAAGAAAAATCGATCTGAAATTTTTTCTTCACCTCTACATATTAAAGCTCAATGTTGACATGCTGAGGCGAGGTTTGGCGTCAGATTTTTGTGATTCAAGGGAGATCTGGTCGGAGGACCGCTCCCGTTTGTGGTTTCCACAAGCAAATTCCGAGTGCAAGTTGTTACAGGTCACAGATATGAGAAGGCATTATCAGAATTTTTCCGGCTCTTTTTGCCGGACCAAAAAAGTAGCGCGCACGTCC
>JALLPA010001739.1:0-16499 GCA_036939895.1 Thalassiosira exigua | reverse complement strand
CTTTCAGAATCATCCCCGTTTGCTATCTAACTCCAAAATCCGACGGAGTTATGAACGCTCAACAACTCGTCCGCTTAGACGAGGTACCCTCCAGGATCACCACAGATGAAATTGAATGGTACCATTTTGTGAATATTTTAGTAGAGGTATTATTTTTAGCAAGCGTTTCCCTTCATAATATTTGCTGTACCTTTCATTACATTTGAAACATGCATGTAAAAAAGTCATGAAATTTGAAAATGAACACCTAATGGACGCAAAATTACTTAGGAGTATCGTGAAAAAACGATAGTACGTAGCTAAATGACTCATGCCAATGGCCAGATAGACAACAACTATCCAATTAATTGACGTCACCAGGAAGAAGAACTTCTCTCTCTACAATGGAATCGATTCATTATTCTGTGTACTATCCAATTCATAGGGGAACCAATATGTAATTCAGAAGGCAAGCCGGAACACACAAGTGTCAATCACGGCGGGATGTTTTAATTCCTCCGTGAACGGCCTCCCGGCACAAAACCAACTTCCAACCGACGGACCCCTCACTGACAATACCTACGAACTTCGAAGAGCCTCGTGTGAATGTGCATGGCTGCATTGTTACTTACGAAGTGCACCAGCGGTACTGTTCACTGCGCTTTCGTCCTCCTCATTTGCCTTGGCCTGCCGGGCGGCCCAGGCCCAGGCCATCCAGGCAGCAGAGCGTCAGCCAGCCAAGCCGGAGTCGGCGGATAGCCGCTCCTGACGTCTCTTCCAACGCAACAATATCTTTGATCTAGCTCTTGGTCGCGGCGAGGTTTGGCGGTAGGCTGTTTACCACAAACTACGGCGCATCGCCACCCGACCGTCTTCGCCCAGACTCAGCCCGGTCTATTACAAAGCGCGGCACATCGCCGGCCACTGCCCAATCGCCTCCTTCCAGGCTTCATCCGGATTCACAACGGCTTCGATTCATTCTTTTCCTTTTGGCCAATCTCGTCTGCCAGCGTTTACCACCTTCACTGCAGACAGTCGCATCTCAATCTTGCGACATTCCTGGCATACACAAATAATGAGCTCAATGAAACATAATATCTGCAGTTACTCTGTGGATTCCCCTCCATCCCCGCCATCAAGGGGATCAAAACATGCGGTGAAAATCTACAAAGCAATTATCAGTGCCGTCCTGTTTGTGGGAATGCTCATCGGATTCCAAAACATTGCCAGCCCAACATTTTTCAATCTTTCCATCATGAGGCCAACTCGTGGCACAGCTCGGCCCCGGAGAAAGCCGATCCTTGGAAAATGAGAGGGGGCATGCCATGTCATCTGGAGAATGCTCCGCAGGATCTGTATTATGTGAGCATTCCTAAGCCTGATAACGGGTATTGGAACTTTATTTTCAGACATGCAAGAAGAAAAAGAATAAAATCGATGGGGAAGAGGGCTTGCTATCGCCTTCATCTTAACCACCAAACATACATGGAGTTGTGGTTGGAGAAACGACACAGGGATGAAAACTTCGTGGTCAGATTTCTAAGAGAGCCAAGGGATCATTCTATCAGAAAATTTATTTTTGACCGAGCCAAAGCAGCAGCGGGCAAGGACATCCATCGAAAGAGGTTTGAAACCTATTCGCGATATCTGGAAAAAGCATACGACGATCTAGAAGTGCGCTACTTGGAGCACAACCATGCAAGGAACGCTAGAATATACTCATCTGTACTAGACCAAAAGCAGCAACGCAAAATGGCAAAGATATCGGCAAGGGAGATCTTGGCCCAATACGACTTTATTGGAATCGTGGAAAGGCCATCCGAATCGCTGGTCGCCTTGCAATTCATACTGAATTGGACTGCCAACGACATACTGTACATTCCAACGCGAAACATTCGCACGATGTTGTATTTTGTTGACAAGAACAACACTTGTCATTCTTCTCAGCAACCCCTCGTAGAAAAGCATCGCAACGAGAGCGTGTATTAGTCGTGGAAACCACACGAACATCTGTGGTCGCTGGCACTATATCGACAAGCGAACAAGAAATTGAACACCACTATCGAAGCGATTGGAAAGGCCAAATTTCAAAGGGCCTTGATAGAACACAAGAGGTTGATGGCTTCGGTGAGGAGGCAATGCCTTCCCCTCTACAAGAGCTTTTGTGACGAAGCTGGCGAGAAAGCAAGATCGCATCAAGAAGTCGACTCTTACGTTGAGGCTGTTGAAAAATGCATGGAGACATTGTAGCAAAATCTACATTGGTATCTAGGTTCATGATACAACAAATACAATTCAGTGTCAACATTTCTTGAAACTTAGTAGCTCCCCCAATACATGTCAACATTTCGTGACCAAAAGTTAGGTAGTGATAACAGACATCGATTGTTATTTTGACTCGTGTTGCCCAAGAGAGCGAGGGATTCCTTAGTTATTCATAAAACTATGCTGAGATAAAATTGTATAGAAAATGATTTTCTGGTGGCCTTTTTCTCCCTGTCTAAAATGTTAGAATTCTCATGAAGAATGGTAAAGTTGTGTGATACACTATATATCAAGGTTAGTTGCACTCTTGTGCTGACCAAAACAGCAAAGACCCATGAACGTGCAGCAGCAGGTAAACTGATGTGCCATCACCGTGGCCTCTGCCACCATTGCTGCATCCGGCAGTCTGCTCTTGCATTGTTGTGTCATATGCCATTGCTAGCATCCTTCTCCCTGTACCTATGTCGCGACAAAGCCTGACCCACCAGGCAGCTGGTTTCCCCCAACAACATCTAACATTGCTCTATGAATCTCCTCCCTTGACATACTCCACCATGGGATGCGCCATACCCACAATGCGTCACATACCACAGTCCTCTTTGTTCTTTAAGAGAATGTTTCACCATACTTGACTGGGGCTCCCAAGAAAAGTAGAGTTGTGGCGCAACGCTACCACAGCAAGACAAAGCCATGTTATGCATCTCAAAAAGTTTTGGTCGTATGTTACAAATGAGCCCGAGATTACTACATTTCTTGCTACCATCTGAATTTGTGCTTCACCAATATTTATTTTTCATATTTTACCATCAACTGCCATGATAAGTCTCCAGAATTGTTGCTCTGTCATCTAAACCTCTACGACCTAAGAGTTGTGAGGTAGTGGGACCAATGCCAATGCAAACGGCTACATCAACATCATTGTCAAACTAGCTCATGTGTTTTTGGAACTATGGGCATCGTGAAGTCTTAAAACATTTTCTGCGATTTTTGGACCAACGCATGATACAATATCTATATAATTCACAAGGAGTGTACCATATTGGATGGAGGATATGCTGTGTACTAATTCTCACATTTTATTGTGGCACCGGGAGTGCGATCGATGTCTCTTTCTCTCAGTAGATCTACATTGATATTATTATAAGGTTTGTATTTATTCTCTCTCTCTTCTCTTTTATGCGCCCTCACATTAGCGTGCCATTTTGTCCATCCTCATCTATTTGTTCCCCAGCCTTGCCACAACTTACTAGCTGGATATTTGCATTAGCTCTAACACAAATCTTGCAGTTTGGTGCCCATGTGCGTACTTGCCTACTATATATAGGTCAACCCAATCCATCACATCATCAATTTCACTCATTTAGCATAGCAAGGTACCTATATACCTACTATCCCACACCTGTCATGCACGTGTCGTATGCACCCGCGAGAGACATTTTGCCCATCTTGTTCTAAAATAATGTACCAGAGTAGAATGTTAATCTTGCTATTTTAAACACGATTTTCCACAAGACTATTACAATGCTTACGACGACCAAGAAGAGACAAAAAGAGTATTGATTAACGACTTGGTAGCTTGTTTGTTCTGAGCGCGGCACATTGCTGGCCATTACCTGGTCGTCTCTGTAAAGGTCTGATCCCGATTGACAATAGCTTCAATTCTCATTTTCATTTCACCTAGATAATAGATGCCAAGTGCCTGTCAGCATTTAGCACTCTAACCATCGCGTTGTGGACAGCCTCATCTCAATCGCGTGGTATTAGTGGCTTTCACAAATGATGAACTCAATGGAACATAATGACTGCGTCCATTGTGTAGATTCCCTGTCATCCTTGCCATTGAGAGAATCAAAACATATGATAAAGAGCTACTCCACTGCTGTGATTGTGGGGCTGCTTGCTGGATTCCAAAATCTTGCCAGTCCAAGTTTTTTACCTTCCTACCATGACAGTGAGCTAAACTTGTGGCAGCTCAGCTTGGGAGAAAGATGGTTGGTGGAAAATGAGAGGGAACTTGAGAAAACTCATGGAAATTCATCCTCGGAGAAAGCTGATCTTTGGAAATAAGAGGGAGCATGTCATACCACCCAGAGAATGCAACTGATTTGCAAGCTGTATACTTTGTCAGCATTACCAAGTCTGACAAAGGGTATGGGAGAGAAACATTTTGTATCGTGCGAGGAAAAGAATGAAGTCGAAAGGGAAGAGAGACCGTTTTCACCGCTACTTTCAACACCCAACTTAAAGGGAGTTGAAGATGGAGAAACAAGACAAGGGCGGAATCTTTGTGGTCAGCTTTATGAGAGAGCCAAGGGATCATTCTATCAGGATATATGCCCATGTCTGTGCCACTATAGGAGCAAGAGATGCCATCGATGGAGCTCACCGAAAGCATTATCAAACATATTCGCGATTTCTGGATAAAACATTTGGCAATAAAGAAGTGCGCTTTCTGGAGCACAAAAATGCATGGAAAACTAGAAAGAACTTATCTTCGCCAGACCAAAAGCAGCAAAAAGCATGGCAAAAGGGATATTGAGCCAATATAGCTGGCTAAGGGTCCGATCACCTTTCCAAAAATGGGGCAAAACTTTGTTCTAAGCGAAATTTAGGGCTATGAAAACGTGCCTTATATCAAAATGATCGTCTTTAAAAGGCGATTACAGAACAGACTCATGACAGAGATGAAAAGTAATATTTGATGGATCTCTTATTTCGGCATCATTCATTTTGCGGTGGGTGGTCGACAAAAATCTAATCTAATCTTATGTAGGCTCAAAACATACCAGGCTCTACGTGTGTACAGGAGAGAGATTTTACCTACCCGAAAATGCATCCCAAACACCACAAACAACAACAATCTCAATCGACCGCACGGCGAGCGACGAGCGACGTACGATGACGAAACCATGGTCGATCGATCCGCCTTCGCGCGCTGCAGATATCGCGGCAGTGGCGGATTTCGTTGGCACTAGTATCGTATGCAATTCCTTGATAGTTTGTGAATAATTTCTAATCATACGATAACTACGACTTAGAGTATGATGGTTTCAACCCATTGATACTATTGCAACGACCTGCGATGGCAACGCCCCGGCCCGACGACGGCCAACGCGACGGCAGCACAGCCCCATGCCGAGTACGTCGACCGCATGACATCTCCAGGGACAGGCTCAGGCGGCACAATCGTCGCCTAGATGGCCACCGCCCGCGACGAATTGGCACGGTGGGAGCTGAACCAATGTCGCTACTACCGGTGATTTGGCCATGGTTGTTCGTCGCCCGTTGTCCATCGCCGGTCGTTGTTCATTGTGCTACAGCGGGGACTATTGAGCGGGCTAGATTGTTGGTTTCGTCGCTAATTCATTAAGCATCGTTAAGTATGAATGACATTTCGAACGTAAAGTTGTAAATACGCCCCCCGCCCGCTAAATGTCGACGGTCGGATGGTCGATTGTTTTACTGTAATTGGGAGAGAGAGGTCGTTTGTGATGAATGCTGACCACTGATGCCCTCAAAAATCGATGGTTGGAGAAATGATTTTCGGCTCTGTCATCGCCCAAATTCGTTTCAGGCTGGCCAAGACGATTCCAACGATGGGTCTGACATGATATGAGACCAAAAATTCTGTAGAATCAACTTTTCCCAAAGGTGATCCGACCCTTAGCTAGCTTTGTTGGGATTGTGGAGAGGTCATCCGAATCACTTGTCGCCTTACAATTCATACTGAATTGGACTGCCGATGACATACTGTACATTCCAATGCAGATCATTGGCATGATATCATATTTGACCGAAGATAACAAAACTTGACATTCTTCCCAATGATTCATTTCCGAAAATTGTAATAATGAGAGGGTATACGAGTCATGGAAACCACGAGATCATCGATGCTCACTGGCACTTTACCAACATGCCAACAAGAAATTGAATGCGGCTATCAAAGCAATCTTGGACGGGTCAAGTTTCAAGAGGTCTTGGCAGAACACGAGAGGTTGATGGATTTGGTGAGGAAATAATGTCTTTCCCTCTTCAAGGGCAGTTGTTACAAATATGGCGAGAGAGAAATATTTAGTCAAGAAGTCAAACCTCACACTAAGGCATGAAAAAAATGCATGGAATCATTGTAGCAATCTACATTGAATGTACTTGTTGTATGATTAATTAGACAGAAACAGTTCAGTATCAAACATTTCCTGAAACTTAGAATCTTCCCCGGGATATGTTTACATTTTCATGACCCAAAACTGAGTAGTAATAACAGACATCGATTGTTACTTGGACTTGTTCGATGACTAAGAAAGAAAGGACCAATATCACATAAGTAGAGGTAAACTAGGAGCACACAAAATGCAAGTAGATCTGTAGATTTAACGAATTATTCTTCACATTGGAGGTTCGTGGTATATCAGTGCCACTATGGAACTATGTTGGTGGAGACCTAATGATGTCTCTTTGAGGGTGTTTCATTGCAAGTAACATACACAAAAATCTGGCTAGATATCTTTCAAATAAACTGGATAAAGAAATCATAAGTAACCTATAAAGTTATTCAAATAAAACGATATTTATTTCTCAACGCGAGTCGCGGAAAATTGTTGGGTCATACCGCAAAAACTGTTTCAAATTTGCAACGAATGCTCACGCAAGAAAGGGAGAGGGGAGGGGAAGCAGCACAATGCCACAGGCATTGTGCTGCAGGCATTGTGCTGCACTCTATCTTAATGTGCCACATTAAGAAATGGAATACTTTGTTTCCCAAGACATCCTTGTTGGGTGATGTCCGTGCTTTGTATGATGCCGTGCAGGACTGCGATGGAGGACGTCACAGGCGAGGAAGAAGGAACCTCGAACACCTTGTCCATAAGGACCTGTATCATCCAAATTGTTTTGCCAATGAGCCTGAGCCTCTCCCTCTTCTGTCTCCCCCTCCCCCCGCTCCCCTGGTTGATTGTTGCTTTGTTGGCTGAAAAACCTCCCTTGCATTTCTCCCGAAAAAAAGGGTAGCTGATCTTTGTTTGCTCACGTAGTTCCTCTGATGCCATCATTACAGCCGAAGTTGTGCGGTTAGCATCTGGGAAGTCGCACTGGAAGGGGCGGCAAGCGAAGGAGCATGCGTGATGTCGAGGTGGTCTCGAGACGTTGCAGTGCGTTTGTTGCATGGGGCTGACTTGTGCCACATTTAGTGCCAAATGCTAAGAAGAAGGAAAATGACCAGAAGAGGGCCTTGCTCTTGAGCTTTTGCAAGTGCTGTGGAGTCGGCCTGTGTCCACCCAAGTGGCAGGGGCGCTGACGGGAGCCCCCAGCAGCATCGGCGACATTACATGGGTTGATTGGGCTTCGGTGAAGTCGACTCCTCCCCAGGGCAAACGGGAGGAAGTCTGTTCGAATCATGACCGGACTGTGCCGGTGGTCTCGCCGCACTAGCTAGGATTGATTGGCCGGCTCAACCACCGCGATTGCGATTGCGATGGTGATGACGAGGACGTGGGTAGGTGGGACACGGATGACAAAAGCAAGGGCAGCGGATGTGTGCTGCGGGCAAATGACGAAGGACAGAAGCGATGGCGCAGCGATTGTTGCGGCGGTGTGGCCGGCATCGGTTTGTGGCCAATGCTGATGGCCGACGATGGCCGGGGTGCAACGTGAGTGGTGTCTGTTGCCAGTTCTTGCGTGCGATGAAAAGATCGGCTGTCTGTCCGTCAGCCATCTACGTGTCGAATTCAAAACTCTGAATTTCAATAGGAACTTTCGCGCGTCCAATTTTGAAATCCATCTAGGTTTCCGATCATTTATTTTTGATCTACATACAAGGGAATAGTACGGTTTGAATTTTCAAATCCAGGAAGGTTTCCGATCAGTAATTTTTGAACTTTGAGTTAAAGTTCTGACACTTTTTAGCGATGGTTCTAAACCCCTTGGAATCCCCGAAAATATCGCTCACTAGCCCGTTTCCAGTACATATCAGTATTTCTCGTCCTTGCGCATGCCGGAGGGCCCTACCCCAACATGCGACTCTCTGATGCTGCTGCTGAAAAAGCTTGCCTGTTGCTGGCGTGGGCATTCTAACTAGAGTAAAGTGATGTGCCAACATGCCAGCCTACGCTACCTCATTAAATGTTACTTGGACTCTTTTGTTGACCATAAAAGCAAAGAGCAATGGGGACACACCAGCCTGTGATCTTTCGATAATATCTTTATCATTCAAATAAATTTTTGTCCTTTTTTGTCCTGTCTATTTCAGGCAGAAATAGCTAGATATTTTGTTGGTCCGGTACTCGCTGTTTCCTACTATGGCCTAGAAAAAAAAATCACCCAAAATCGAAGAGAAGAAAATTACATAATAAGAGAAATCACTCTTCAGCTGTGCCATAAAATCTAGTTAACATACGTCCAAAAGTCATATTTTTTCATAAAACGATCGGATAACAGACTTTTTGTACTAGTTCCAACATTATTTTACAATAAAAAATAAAAACACGTCTAAATTTGTCACAAGAAAGCAGTCAAGAAAATATTTCACGAAAAGAGAATGTTTTTTAATACCTGAAAAGGACGTGATGATATTGATTCCATTTTCACTTTTTCACTAATTCCAGAAATTATAGATAAAAATATTTATATTTGCTGGCAATTTCGATCCAGACCAACTTTTGGTCTTTTTCACACATGAAACATTGTAGACCGACCCAAAAATCCACATCAACGCGCGAAAAACAACCAAACAAAACACACAGTTCAAGCAAAAATCGACAAAAATAAGGAATAACGATAACGTCATGGCTCTCAGAGCAGCATCGCAGAGACGCAGCGGCCTGTGGCGGCATCAAAACGTCGGGTCTGACGGTGGTGACCATGGCGGCGTGGTGGCGGTGTGTTTGTTGGGGCGGGGACGGATGGCTTGGGTTGGGGCGGCGCCTGGCGCCCGTACAGCGGTTGGACGAGCACGCCGAGGGCGGGAGCGGGGAGGAGGCAGGTCGGCAGTGGCTCTCTAGAGAACGTGGGAGGTGTCTTTTCTCGTGGGCCCGGGGGCTGGTAGCTCCAAAAGGCGTCAGGACCGCACATTTGGGGTGCACAGTTTGGCGCTGGGCATTGCTGAGGCAACGACAGACCCGTCGGGACCGCGGCCCGCGGCGGTATTACCACGGACCACGCTGTGGACCCTGCGTGGTGACGATGACGGCGATGAGTTCGGTGGGGTGGGGACGGACGACCTGGGATGGGGTGGCGCCGGGCGCTAGCACAGTGCTTGGGTGCCAGCAGGTCATCTTTCTTTCCGACGTCTTGTGTGCCGGCGGAAGGTATCTTGACGTGAAAGACCTCAAGCCAAGGCCAAAGGATGAAGACTGGTCCAACATCATCTTTCCCCGGGAGGGACCTACGAGGGGCGACTTCAGGCTTTGGTCAGAAGCTTTACATCAAGTTGCACCGGGAGGACGCCTACGTGACCGATTACGAGAGTTCGAGCACAAGGGTCACAAGCGCTGGGATTGGAGTTACGACGAAGAGGAGGACATTGTCTACTATCTCAAAGGTACCACGATGGATGTCTACCCCTGCTCCCAGGTCCCGAGGCATCGAGGAGCCAACAGATCCACGCGGCAGAGATACGACGTTCCCATCGACCCCAAGGCGCCAGCACCTAAGGGCAGCTTTTGACGCCACCTGTGGCAACTTCAACGGTACTAGTGCCGCTGTCAAACAAGTAACGGTGGCGTTTTCGAGGGCTAGAAACATCAAAGACGACCTGACATCGGCTCGATTTCGCCCACCTGCNATATAACAAATAAACATAAATTAAAGAAATGAGGCCTAAAGTGTAACTATCGTCCGCCGACCCGAAAAATTGCTGAGAATATGTTTTTGTGATACGTAGAGAAAAGTCTACGATAAGAATTCCTACTCTACGTAGGTAGTAGGTCCGTCACCAAGATCAGATGACCTGGGATCGGAACACATCATTCCCTGAGTTCCCCTTGTCCCCGACATCCCATGTCGGGGCACACCTCGGATTCCCCTCGGGGCGCCATCACATCTACTTGACTGCCCCCCGTGGCCCTGGTGTGGGCCCGTGAGGGTAACTTGTCGGCCGGATCCCAAATTGCTGGATCTGCAACCCCGCCGGTCAAGGGTGGCAGCTTTATCTTGGTCTTGGTTGTGGGGGTGGGGGTGGTGGATGCAGAAGGCGCCCGAGTCGGGTGCAGTGGCGACAAGAGGGGTGGGGGCCATTCCCTGAATGGGTTGGGAAGGTGTGGCCATGTTTGTGGCCGGGGCGGATGAGGTCCAATGGGTTGAACCCGCCCGCTCCCTTCGCATTGATTAGGGAGCGCCACCGTTGATCCAAGGTCGGTAGGCTTGTGCACGTTGCCTTGCTGGTATCGTTTCCCCCGTTGGGAAGAGGGAGGGCCCTGGGACCTGCTGGACCTGGGGAGGGGCGGGCGTTGATGTGCCCGGCTTCGTCCCCCGCACTCCGGCTTGATGGCGAACTGGCCGTGGAGAGACCTCCCATCGACCCGCTGGTGACGGGGAACCGTTCTCAGCAGCTGGCGACAGCGAGCTACCTCCATCCGCCTCAACCATAAAAGAAGGAGAGGAGGGCATTCGATCGGGAGACCGAGTGATGGTGGAGGGGAGTTGGCTCGATCGCAGCACCACCGTTAATTTTTGGAGCGCGGCTGTCAAAATCGCCGGGGAGAGATGGCTCATACTCCCGAAAATATCATGCAGCACGCTCAAAAAAATGCGTGACGAGCAAAGACCACCGACTGCCGGTCGATTGCGCGTCCCATCGAGTAGGACGTGGCTCAACATATCGTCGGCGGGGGCGCGGGCCAAAGATCCGAACGGACCGTCGAGTGGTTCGACGGCCTATCTCACGCGGACGGCGACGGCCGGCCCCCACGGTGGGGGACCCGACCGAGCACGTCAAAGGAAGCGCAGCCCAGGCGTCCTGGGATCTGCCGCGGAGCTAGGGCCGAAGAAAATTGGCGAATACCTCTGCTACCTACCTGTCCTACTATCTAAGGAGGACCATGGGGAGCAGACTGTGGGTACCTACGTTAGGTATTACTGGGTACAACACTTTGGCCTTCGCCTTGCAAAAAAGGGTGGATGGAAGTTGGAATTTCATGATTTCTCGCGCCAGTCCTATCCAACGCTCGAACGCTATAAAAACGAACATTGGAATAAGTATGTATGTGATAACTCCTTGTGGAGCGTTAACGAAAATTTATCTCTCACAAAATTTTTGCCTCACATTTTTTCACGTCATTTCCCTCGCCCACGCACCGCCCAGCCGGCCCCCCGCCCCCGCCCTCCCGCCTCGAAGATTAGCGCATAATGGCTGCGGCGCTTGCGTTATCCGGGTACCTGCACCGAGACACGGGAAGACGGGAGACACACACATTAGATACATAAACCCATCACATGTCCGTCACCATCACATCGGCGCTCCTCTCGTACCGGCGGAGGTAATCAGACATCGTCGGGGTGATTGCGATCGACATCAAGAGCTAGCGATCTCGTCTTCTCCAGGGGCTCGTGAGATTTAGAAATCCGTCGCATCGCTCCCTTCGAGCGCCGAGTGGGAAGTAGGAAACAGAGTTCCCATAGGAAACCCAATCGACACTCATCGCCGATTCGAACCGAGGGCCTCGTCGGAACCATGGCCCTTCGACGACGACAGCGGGACGACGCGAGCACGAGGAGGGGGGAGGAGGCGGCGCGGGAACGACGCGCTGGGGCGAGCGACTGGTTCCCCCTCCTCTTCCCTACCGCCGAGAAGGAGGAGGCGACGAACGGCTCGAACGACGTGGAGCTGCTGAACACGGACGGAGGATCGTCCGGAGGAGGCGAGTCTGGGGCCGCATCGTCTATCCCGTGCGAGGACCGCATCACTCGGCTCAAGTGCCACACGGAGGGGCGGGGCGAGGAGCGGCCGGAGGAGCGGCGCTGCGTCTGGATGTCCGACGTCGGGACGTGCGTCGCCAATCCCAACTTCGACGACGGAGCGTACGCGGTCGAAGGATCGGCGGAGACGGCGTCGGCGGCTCCGAGCCGGGGACCTACGAAGGGGCCGACGGGCGAGCCGACGGACACGCCGACAGACGGGCCTACGGACGGGCCTACGGACGAGCCCACGGACGAGCCCACGACGAGGGAGCCCAGCGCATCTCCAAGTCGGGAGCCTGCGGCCGACCCTACGGCCGACCCTACGGGCGAGCCGATCACGAGCGCGCCCTCTCCGCCTTCGAGCAGGAACCCCACGAGCAGGCCCACGATGCAGCCAACGACAAGGCTACCCAGTGCAGCTCCGAGCGGGAAACCCACGGATGAGCAAACGGCTGGAGAGCCCTCTGCCTTTCCAAGCGCCGGTCCTACCGAAAGACCGATAGATGCGCCGACGACGCAAGAGCCCAGCGCATCTCCAAGCCGCAGCCTCACGGACGAGCCGACGAGCGATCCAACGAGCAATCCGACGACGGAATCACCTAGTGCACCTCCAAGCCCGGTCGTCACGGACGAGCCGACTGTCGGATCCACAACGAAAACAACCACTGCGGCTCCAAGCCTGAGGCTCGTAGGCGATTCGATTGACGAGCCATCGGGCAGTCTCGTTACAAATAGTCCTTCTGTGCCTCCGACCGAAGCGCCCACAGCAGAACTAACGTTCGAACCGACGAGCGGACCGACAAGCGAACCGACAAGCAGACTGACGATCAGACCGACAGGCGAACCGACAAGCGAGGGACCTTCCGCGACCCCAAGTGGGACGGCGTTAGCCGAGGCACCATTCGTGCAGACGACCGCGATGGAGGTCGAACGTAGCTCCGAGGATGGGAGATTGGCCGTATCGGACACATCCATTGGGAGCGATCAGGCTACGTGGACGCCCTGCAAGGAGAGGTCTACGCAATCGAAATGCCACTTCGGGGGGAACGGCCAAGAGCGGCGGTGCATTTGGATCACCACGGCTGGGATATGCATTGGGCTGGATTCTGAGGAAGGTGCGGTCGCATCGCCAACTGCGTCAAAGGAGCTCGACGCGATCGAACCCTCCGCTTTCACGGGCGGAAACACAGCAGGCGAGATGTCGAAGGAATCGTCGGAGGGGCCTACAAACGAGCCTTCGGAGGAGCCTACGAACGCGCCCACGCGCAGGCCGACGGAACTGACCGAGACGCCTCTGGTTGTGACCAGCTGGGAGGCTCCCTGGGGAGGGGGGGACCCAACCGGCGGGCCAATGGAAATGTCCTCTGAGCCTGTGCCCCACGAGGATAGTGAAAGCGAACCCGCAGGGAGTCAGGCGGCGATGGAAACGCTTCCAGTGTCCGGTGACGATGGGTCCGATAGATACGAACCTAGCTACCTCATTGAGCACTCGGAAAACACCTATCGAACGGAGGAGAAGCCCTCTCTGTCCGTTCCCCTCATCGCTGGAGTCGCAGCAGGGGGGACGCTCGCGGTGTTGGCGATGCTGACGACGATTGCCATCCTCGCGCGACGGCGGAGGAGCGACAAGTCGACGAAGTGCACGGAGGAGAGCAAGGCCGAAGGCCCTGAGGATGGCGAACCCCAACTCGAGGAGCCGAAGACGTGGACCAACGTCCCCGTGCCCGTGAAGGAGAACCTGCTCGAGGAGATGATGGACTTTCAAGAAAGCTTCGTCCAAGACAGCTTCGTCCAAGACAGCTTCGTCCAAGACAGCTTCGTGTCGGGGGTCGTCGAGGACATCGTTTCGAATTGTAGCCACGAGAGGAGGTCGCGAGGTGGCCGGACCAAGTCGAGGAAGTCAAAGGCAGATGCTACCCCCCGAGATCCATAGAGCAAATTACAGTGAGAAGGGACAAAGTCAGAAAGCAAGGTGGAGGGACACCTGGATTGTTTGCATCTCCAAAACAGATGGAAGGAACTCCGCCGTGTGGTGAAATTCTAAAAATGCTAGATAGCTAATTATCAATGCCAGCGAATGATTCTTGCAACCGCACACCTAGGTGCTATGGCTAGTGAAATGCTATGAGTGGGTCTACCTCATTTTCACAATAGCACAGGAGGGTGGTTCAATTCCGGTAGGGTATTATTTGCGATCGTCATCTCAACAACAAATATTGTTGGTTTGATAAGGGTGTAACAGAGCTGGTATACCCATACCTACTTGCCCACAAGGGTAACATGACAGAGTACCCAGAGACTGTGGCAGTTCTTGCGATTCATAGCTTCGGTCGAAGATAGGCCTGAATCTTTTATGGACAAAGTGACAGCGAGACAGGTGACATTAGCTGTCATTGGCTAAATGTAAGAGAACTAGGTTGCATATTACTCGGCAATTACCATCAACGCTTGTCATTTGTTTCAATGCAAGTCATGTATACCCCATTTTTCATACTGGAGTGATAAAAAGTTATTAATGTTGGTCTGTACCTTGAAGTTCCAATATGATAAATGCTCTCCAACTTAGAACTGAAAATTACAAGAGTATGACTACTTTTAGGACCAGAAATTCAAAATGACAACTACCGTCAAATGGCCTGCTCCGGCACTTCACTGGCCATATCCAAGAACCTATGATTTCTGCCCATTACCAAGAGTAATATTGAAAATGAAAGGACTTGATATAGAACAGTGATACAGGTCTTGTTTCCGGGTGGATGTGGTGCATCTAGACACTATGCTCTAGATAGTCTTTGAATGACGCTTAGTAGAAACTGCGTCAACTCTATTGAAACAAAAATCTAAATATTATGCGAAAGGTGTTTATGCACACTGAATTTGTCTATATTGCTTGAGCCTATTCGTGATCTTCACGATGTACTTACATGGAGCATAGATAGGGGGAATGTATATACACACATTATCTTTCTTGTCAAATCAATATGCAAAACTAAGCAAAGTGTATGCTTGTAAGTTGTACTGTGTGCGACTCACAAGTATGCCCCTCAGCAACAGTTCAAGAGAAAAATCTGAAATTTTACGTATCTGGTGAACTGACGACCGTTTTTTAGAAAAAAGAAAACCTGAAAATCGAAACCCGATTCTGGGGAGCCCACAACCCGGAAANCCTCAGCAACAGTTCAAGAGAAAATCTGAAATTTTACGTATCTGGTGAACTGACGACCGTTTTTTAGAAAAAGAAAACCTGAAAATCGAAACCCGATTCTAGGGAGCCCACAACCCGGAAATGGTTGTCAGAGTGGTAATCCACCACTGATGAAGAGAGATCGAAAGCTGCATCTGCCTGCGGCTTTTGAGGTTACACTAAATTGCTAATTCAGTCGCAATTTAACTTTAGAGTTGAATCGTCTAGACTTATTTCTATCAAAGTGATAGTGCTATAAATGCACCAGGCCTGACAACCTTACTTTTCAGCAAGGTACAGCAATGATAGCTCACTATCAATGAAGCAATGAAGCACCAGGTATGACAGCTCTTTATTTTTCACCATGGGCATATATTTAAGTCAACGACTAAACAATATAACAGTACTAGGCAAATGTAGCACATCATCATTACTAGCAGACACTATAACCTGCTCATACAACAGAGCTGCTACAGTGATGGTATAGGAAAAGATTGAAGCTATTATTGATGTGTATCAGCGATAGCTGTTGCATTAGCATGACATGTTAAACAGATTTAGTTGACAAATTTATATAAGGTAGCCCATACAGTATTGTCACCAGATGTTTTGCGCTCACATATTCAAGCTTGCGACTTGCCTATAAAAATAAGTAGATATTCCAGAAAATGTTTTTAACGTTATTTTTTCTGATAAAACACTGCAATGTATCCCACAAGCATATGCTAGAACATGCTGCGTGACGCACACATGTCATATGACACACCTTACTTGACACACCCAAAACAGAATCACTTTGTGTTGAATTGACAAATGTAGGATTGGTTACCTGAAACAACAACTTCAAGGCTTCTGTTTGCAAGGAGATTATGTTAAGATTAATATAGGTAAGGCCAACGCACAAGCAAAGTGGCAAAATGGTTTATCTCCAAGTATTAACTTTCGAGCATTGCTGTGCATCCATTTCCTCTAGAGCCTCCTGCGATTCGGGGGGTGGAGAAATGTACTCAAGCCGTCATTTTCGGGAGTTTCGAGATTTACTGCCAATAGCCTGGTAGCATTCATTCGCCCATCAAGAACATAGATGCTTATGAGTTTTCTAATCTTGATGGCACGTGGGCTACAAGTTTCGGAAGAGAACACACATCTCAAACATCCTCGAACCTCGAGACATGCATGA
>JALLPA010001738.1:0-10206 GCA_036939895.1 Thalassiosira exigua | reverse complement strand
GCTACCCTGCTCCCTCGCAACGATCTACGAGCCAATCGTTTGATACCCATCACATTGAGAGCTAGCTACAAGCTTCATTGTAGCTGGTATTGCACTCTCCCCCACTAAGACCTTAACTCAGGCTCTTAACATCCCATTGATGAGGTTACCTAGTTCATTTCTCTAGGACAGGAAAAACAATGAAAAACCGGTATGTCACATGCTGGTTCATGTGACCTCTGCATTATGGGGGTTCTAGTGGAATCAACACCATCAAGAAGGTCTTGACTGACTAGACGGCTTTGTGAATGTACAAGATATGTACCAACTTCGGTTCACGGTGCTACTACATCCAAGCCTACTCCATAATCAGTGTCTAGGGGTCGACCTGACTGATTAATCTAGAGCAATAACTCTGGCCCCACAAAGCAATTATTCACGGAATGATGTTATCATTTTCGATCTTGGCCATCCGTGCCTCCACCGTTTACATGCTTTTGTATCCATGTAAAGGCTCACTGGATCTTGATCAAAATATCTTAATAATATGGGCAGATAAATGAATTGTTTCACAACTGGAAGGTTTGGCATTAAAGGGGAAAAATAAACCCCATCATATTTGACTTATTGTCTTGCACACGTCATTTTTGGTTGCCTTCAACAACAATAGAGTGGGCATTTTCTCCCACTATGACCAAAGGGCATAGGTTTGAAATACCTCATATAATGCCAGATGTATCACGTAATATCTCAATACTTGTGTGCGTTTGAATTACACTTTGGCAGATGAGAGGGAAAAGCCAAATCTGAAAAAAACCTCTCTCATGAGTGACTTAAGACTCAACATGTTAAATAAGTATAATTTTTGATCACTCTTGACCGAAGTAATAGGGCACTCCCATTAATACACGCCATAGGCGACAATATTATTGAACATTTTTTGTCCATCTAAAATCATCAAAATAATTTAACATTGTATCATTACAAACACATGATTTCTGACTTGATTGAGAGGCAGTTTATTTTTGGTTCAAATTAACATAGTTCCAAGGACTCTCTGATTTGAAATCATTATGTGCACAACCATGCACGGAATTGTACCGGTACTTGTGAGTATGAATTTCATTGCACGCGCTTGTTGCAAAATTGGTCATAATTGTGGGTTGCTCTGTTGGTCGATGTGATGCCTAGCCACGTACTCTCATACGTACCTATGCTGACGCAATGGGGTTAAGTCGAAGGGTTATTTTCATCATGCAAGAGTTTTGTAAAGATTCCACGTGACAAATCAATCCCATTTGTCACTTCTCGAAAGAGCTCTATCTCAATCCCACTTGGGTTTCTGATAGAGGTTTTACGCGTACCCCATAGGAATGGTACAAATGACACGTATGATGAATTGACAGACAATACACTTTCAAAATAACAATTTTCATTTCAGATCAATCGAAACATGTTTTATTAGTCTATCTAAGAGATTAGGTACTCGCCCAGGACACTATTCGAATAGTATTGGGAATACCTTCGTTATCAACACCTTAAGATGATGCCGAACACAAGTGGTTCTTAGCTCATCCGATACATCGTCGATTACGACCTGCGCGGGGAGTTTGAGAAGCAGAGCTTTCAAATCGTTCCAGCAGGAGGCAGAGAACGGATTATTCATAAGGTGGCCTACTCGTTTGGGGAAAGCGCCGAATTTTTGATCCGAGAGACGTTCATGCCCCTGGAGGAGGTGCGCAAAATGCGTCTAGGAGGATGGCCTGCAATCATCCGATTCGAGAAGCTCAAGCACGCCTTGAAGGGAGACGCGCGTGAGGCCTGCAACGAAATCGTGGAAGCCGACTACCCAAACGCAGCTGACAAGACCAATCCCGTGTATGAGGAGCTGTGCAGGAAAATTATCACGAAGCTCTCCGATCACGAGTACCCAGGCGACAAGGTCAAGGCCTACCTCCAATCGAATCTTCGCTACGAAAAGTGTAAGATGCAGGACGGAAGTGGGTGTGTCGAGCAACCCAACAAGGTTCTGATGCGTATGAATCGCATCCGCCGAATGGCGGACGAGTTCATGCATCACAATCATGGGGCAGAGTTCATGACGGATGGAGAAGTGAAACATGCCTTCTGATACTGCTTGCCAAATAAAATGAAGGACTGGCTCACGAACGACTGCAACATTGACCCGTTTGCTGCGGGCCGATTGCTTGACGCCCAAGGTATTGCCGATCACATGCAAAGTTACTGGAATAAGTTCTTCAAAAACGAGAAGAAGGATGGAAAGAAGGACAACACTACCAAGCAGAAGGACGATGATAGAGACAAGGACGGCGACAAGAAGCCCGAGGGCGGCGGTAAGTGTCGTAAGGGCGCGGGCGGTTGTGGCAGCGGCGGGAGTCGCGGCGACGGCAGAGGAACAGGCGATGGGGGCAAGTGTTTCTTCCCAAGCCATCACAAGTATCGACATGGATGGAGCAGGTGCTACCTCAATCCCTCCTTCCCTGGGTTCGATGTGACAGAAGCGGAGGCAGTTTACAACAGTAACAACTGCCCAGATTGGTACAAGGCCACCTATGAGAAGGCCATGAACAATGGCGAAGGTGGGGGCCGCAGTCACGACGGCGGCGGACGCGGTTACAACGGCGGCGGATGCGGCTATCAAGGAGGCCGTGGCGGTGGAGGCCGAGGATATCAAGGTCGCGGTGGCAGATATCAAGGCGGAGGAGGCGGATATCAAGGCCGTGGCGGAGGTGGCCGTGGAGGATACCAAGGCCAACAACAACAGTGCCATTATCATCAGGACAATGAATACTACCAAGAGCCGCCTGCTCAACAAGGCGGCGAGGGGATGGAACAGGGATTTCATTACCACCCTGCAGCGCCATCGATGCCTACAGCGCCTAGAGCACCAGCGGTGCCTGCCAGCGCATACAGCGTACCTCCTCGCGGAGGGAGCATGCAATGACGGCGCGCTTGACATGAGATCTGAAACGCTGAGCCTGCGGGCGCCATCGAATCGTCTTTTGTGGACGGAGTAGCGTCGAGAAATGTCGAATTTGAATTCGGCCTACCTGACGGCACTAGTCAATGGAATGGGATGGCGATGACGCATGAGGTGGAGACATGCGAGCAAATACAGTACGCTGCCTTGGAGCAGGTACAGACTGGGATGGCAGATCCTTGGGATCCCCGTGTCGCACCGTTTGTGGGTGAGGTCAGACATAGTCTACCCCCACGTAAAACTAGTGCAGGATTGCTGGCACCACCTGATGTGCAGAATCCATACCTCGACAAGGGGGACGCCCCAAACGTCGACGGTGACTACGGCCATTCGTTTGTCCACGATGACCAGTACCCCCAGAAGGAGCTAGCGTGGAATACAGACGACGCGCAGCCAATCCATCCATTTGAGGTCGATGCCGCAGCTTGGCAGCTGGGCGCGAGCGATCTACAATCGATGTTCGTTGATTACTATTTCAACGAATTTGATCAGTACCTGGAAGCGAAGGAAATGTCTGCCTTCGCAGCCCTAAATGGGGCCGAAGGGCAAGGGTATGCGTGTCAAGAACATGATGTACAGGTACCTTTTAGTTCTGAGTTCGAGGCAGCGGTTCAGTACCGCAACTCTTGGGCTCAGATCTTCGAATCAACCCAGTCGAGCGAGGATTGGACGCCAGTCCAACTTCAAGATGTCGCATACGCCTACGACGTGGACTGGGCGGGCGAAGAGGCAGAGGAGATGCAGCCAGACGAACCCAAGCTCGTCATGGCGAGTGACGCCAAGGGCAAGACAGTACCAATGGCCTGCGGAGTGATGGTCGTTAAGGACATCCAAGGCCGAGCTTGCTCGCGGCTACTTCGAGTGCTTTTCGACTCGGGCGGATCCAAATCCATGATCCATAAGCGAGTCCTGCCAAAAGGTGCACGCGCACAGCAGAGCAACATTAGAACGTTAATGCAGACCTTGACAGGGACCTACACTCCATTGGGGCAAGTCAAGGCCCATGGGATGCGATTTCCAGCCTTCAACAAGAATCGAGTGATTGAAGATCATGACTTCTATGTCTCCGATCAGCAATGCAAGTATGACGTCATATTGGGAAATGACTTCTTGCGCAAGGTCGGCATGAACTTGAAGTATGAGACCTTGGAGATCAAATGGCTGGGCAACACAGTGCCAATGGAGACCTTAAATGGCGAGAACTTGATCGCCGCCCACGTCGAGCGATACCTCGCCGACATGGAGGTCGAGGAACTCGGATTTGACGTTGACAGTTATCTGGCAGCGCCAATATTGGATGCCAAGTATGAAAAACTTGACGTTGAGGAGGTCATATTGGGACATTGCGCGCATCTCACGTCGCAACAACAGGCGGAATTGCGGCAACTGTTCGTCCAACACACCAAATTGTTCGACGGGTCGTTGGGACGATATCCAGGAGAGCCAATGTATATTGAGCTCGAACCAGGAGCGCAGCCTGTATATCGCAGGCCATACCCTGTGCCTCGAGTACATATGGCAACGTTCAAAAAGGAATTGGACCATCTGGTCGAATTGGGAGTACTTTCTCCCATCCGTGACACAGAGTGGGGCCTTCCAACCTTCATCATTCCGAAAAAAGATGGCCAAGTACGTTGGGTCTCAGACATGTGCGAGCTCAACAAGGTGATTAAACGCACTCAGTACACGCTGCCCATCATCAGCGACGTTTTGCGCAAGCAAAGTGGTTACAAGTTCGTTTCGAAGCTTGACATCTCAATGCAGTACTACACCTTCGAGCTCGACGAAGAGAGCAAGAAGCTGTGCACTATTGTGACTCCCTTTGGCCCCTATTGTTACAATCGAGTGCCGATGGGCTTGAAGATCTCTCCAGTCTACGCACAAGTGCGAATAGAGGAGATTCTACGAGGCATTGAAGAAATCGAGTGCTATATCGATGATATAGGAGTGTTTACCACGACTTGGGAGCAACATGTCGTGGTACTCAGTGAGGTGCTTCACCGTCTTGAGGAAAAAGGGTTCACAGTCAACCCCCTGAAATGCGAATGGGGTGTGAAGGAGACTGATTGGCTTGGATACTGGCTCACGCCATCAGGCCTTAAGCCATGGTCTAAGAAAGTTGAGGCTATCCTCAGCCTCCAACCTCCGTCGACAGCAACAGAGCTGCAAACCTTCTTGGGCATGGTGACATATTATCGAGACATGTGGCCCCGACGCTCACATGTGCTTGCTCCCTTCACGAAGTTAGCAGGCTTGCCCAAAAAGGCCGAAATTGACTGGACTCAGGAGCTTGACCTTGCCTTTAAGCAAATGAAGGCAGTCATTGCGCAGGATGCCTTTATGGCTTACCCTGATTGCAACCTACCCTTTCAAATCTTCACTGACTCCTCAGACTACCAGATGGGGGCGTGCATTATGCAAAATGGCCACCCAGTGGCGTATTACTCGCGCAAGCTTTCACCCGCACAGCAAAACTACACGACGATGGAGAAGGAACTAACTACTAGCCATCGTCATGGTCCTCAAGGAGTTTCGCTCGATGCTTTTGGGCGCGAAGTTGGAAATCTACACCGATCACAAAAACCTCACATACACTACATTCAACACCCAACCTGTTACGAGATGGTGAGCGTTTATCGAGGAGTACTCGTCGATGATGTTTTACCTTGAGGGTAAACTCAACGTTTTGGCTGATGCCTTCTGGCGGCTACCTTGCTTTGATTCCGTTCAAGGCATGGAGGGGAAGAAATCGGGGCTGAATAGCCCAGCTCATCCGCTGGACATGTACTACTCCGTCGAAGCTGAGGCCGACCTCTACGACTGCCTACAACACCTGCCCGAGATGGAGGACTACTTGGACGTGCAGGACAGTTTCCTGAACTTGCCGTCCTCCGACGACAATCCCCTGTCTGTCCTCTGGCTCAAGGATACTCAGAGCGAGGACACTGAGCTGCTCGCCCAGTGTGAAGTCGAAGGGTCAGGCTTTTACAAGCGAAAGTTCGACGACATGGAACTCGTCTGCTTCACAGAGGACAACAAGAACATCGAAACCGATTGGAAAATTTGCCTCACCGACGAGAGATGGATCACGCGATCGCCTGGTTCCATCAACTCCTCAACCACCCTGGTCATCAGCGGCTGTTGCAGGGCATGCAGCGCTACCATCACCCTCAACTGCGCCAGAAGATCGAAGCCGATCACTGCGACAAGCCGATCGATACGATCGAACCGACGGAGTCCAAGAAGACCCTGGGGGTGTTCTCAAACCTCGCCGGAGACTGGGGGCCGCAGCTCGATTTCATCCAGACGAAGGGCCTGGCGTGGGCGGCGAATCTGAAGACCAATCGATACATCTCCCCAGCCGGCGGCTGGAAGAGCCTGGCGACTCAGCTGCGCCCGTCCGTCGAATGGGGCCTCGTCTGCCTGTTGGCCGAGCCAGACAAGGTCGACGATACAATGACGAGGGTCTATCACCGCTACCTCGGGCCGCTCGGCGTTCACCGCGCATTCGTCGCGAAGTCAGAACGATGCCGGAGATGTTGCAGGGCCTTGGGATGTTCGACCTCAACGTCGATCGGCTGGGGGCGAAGATCTTCTTTATGCGGCGGCACTGGCGGACGGAGGAGGCCATGGGTCGCATGCTTCGCCAAGCGTACGAAGTCTTTCAGATGGACGTCGGTCTGCACGGCACCATCTTCACCCGCCGGTTTGCCTCGCTCTCGTGTCTGGCGGGGAAGACGTGGTTCTACGATCTGTGGCGGTTGTGCGGCCACTTCCGGGTCGCCCTGACCGTCAACGCGGAGAACGATGTGCCCATGATTCGGCAAGGGGACTGCTGCCTTATGGAATGCTTCATCTCCCTGGGCTGCTTCGACTCTGGCCAGCTCGCGGTGCTCGGTCGGTATCGGAAGTTCTTCGCTGTACACTCCCTGGGGGAGATCATCTGCTGCGACGGATACAGCGTCGTGAAGGACGTCCTCTCGTACCGACGCGGCCGGAGCCAGCGCAAGTACCCGTTCGAGAAACCGATGCGGAAGGATCTCGAGCTGTGGATCGGGGCGCTGAAGCTGGTAACATCGCCGACGCTCACCCTTGAGGTGCCGATGGGCGAGTACCTGCTCATGCCCCCCCGTCACGATGGCTGGTTTGCCGAGGCGGATCGGTCCCGGCTCTACCACGTCCGAGACGACTACTCGTACGACGTCTATTCGTGCTCTCGGGAGGAGCTTCGTTGCCGTCGCCCCGCGTACGAACGGACCGGCAACGTCGTCGGCGACCTCGAGCCCACCCATCTTGCGAGCGTCGAGGTGTTCGATGAGTGGTTCGTGACGCTGCACTCCGTTGCCCCCGTCCCGCGCCCCATCGAGCGGCGAGCGTCCTTCTGGGACACACTTCGTTCCTGGCAGAATCAGTCGCTGTGGAAATACTTCCACTGCGATGGTGATGGGGAGTGGATCCGCCGGGCGATCATGCGAGGCACGCTCCGCTTCGTCCACGACGGCTCCTACATGCGGAAGGTGGCTCCACGGATCTGCTCCGCCGCCTTCGTCCTGCAGTGCTCGAGCTCAGGTCAGCAGGCGCGGGGCACGCTGGTCGAGGAGAGCGATTCGGCGGACAACTACCGCGCGGAGGCGCTCGGGGCTGCTGTGGGCCTTCTTGTCATTCGCGCCGCTACGCATCAGGCCTTCCGTTACAGCGACATTGTCGGTCACTGCGACAATATGGGGATCGTGAAGCACGGCAACGCCGCGGACAAGGCATCTCCCGAGAAACAGGTCCAGGCTGACCTGATCATCCTGATCAAAAAGCTAATCCGCGACCTCCCGTGCAAGATTGCCTACGAGAAGGCCTTCGGCCTTTGTTTTGCAGTGTACTGAGACGGGACATCAAGCCCCGGGAACTCTCGTGGAGGAGAGCGACGGCGCGGATAACTACCGTGCCGAGGCCCTGGGCGCAGTCGCGGGCCTCCTCGTCATCCGTGTGGCCACGCAGCGGAACTTCCGCTACCACGACATCGTCGGCCACTGCGACAACATGGGTATCGTCAAGCACGGCAACCAGCCGGGAAAAGTCTGCGCCGAGAAGCAAGTTCAGGCTGACCTCCTCATCCTCCTCAAGAAACTCATCCGCGAACTTCCCTGCGCCTTTCGCTACGAGCACGTCTTCGGCCACCTCGACGAGATCCTTCGTTGGGATCAACTGACACCGATCCAATGCCTCAACGTTCTCTGCGACACCCTGGCAAAGCGGGCGCTGATGGCCGCCATAGTCAACCGAGAGTTCATCGACAGCAACCTTCCATTCGAAGACATCACCCTTCACTGCGCGTCCAAGAAAATCTCAGGCTCGCCGGCGAAGGGCCTCTACGAGTGGTGGGGTTACCACGTGGCAAGGGACTTCTTTCACGGCAAGAAGATCGTGGACAGGGCACACTTCGACCTCATCAACTGGGGGGGCGTTGGCGACGCGATGCGACAATTTCCCAAGACCTTCTGCAACTTCGTGACGAAACACGTCGTTCGCACCTGCGGCTGCAACGAATTTCTGTCGCTATACAAACACGACATCGTCAACGTCTGCCCGGCTTGCGACGAACCCCACGAAACTATGGCCCACATCACTGTGTGCGAAGACCCGGAGCGATCCAAACTGTACAGGTCTTCAGTCGACTCGCTCGTCTCGTGGATGGCGTCGAACGACACGGACCCGACGCTGGCCCACCTGATCGAAGAATACCTCCGCGCTCGTGGCGAACGCTCCATGGCAGAAGTTGCGCCCTCGCCGCTCCAAGCGTCGTACCAGATACTAGTCAAGTATGTCGATCTACTGGGCTGGCAAAACTTCACCGAAGGTCGCTTTCTCCGCTACATGGTTCAGCTTCAGCGTGAGTATCTCTCGCGAATCGATACATGGCGCACTGCGGAGTCGTGGAGCAAAGGCCTCACGGAAAGGATGCTTCGCGTCACACACCGTCAGTGGCTCATGCGCAACGCCCTTGTGCACTATTGTCTGGCGGACGGCCGCACGTACGTGGAGCGCAAGCGCCTTGTGGAGCGCATCAAGGAGCTGATGTGGACGGATCCGTCCTCGCTCGTGGCGGAAGATCGCGACTTGCTGGACGAGGACTTCGAGAGGTTAGGCGTGGCTGATGCGCACGACCAGGCCTACTGGATTGCCGAGGTAGAAGCGGCAATTGCATATGCTCAATTTGAGCATGTCCAGGCGCGCTCCCGAGGCTACCGCTCGACGGTCGCTCCTCCCCGCCCGCCAACGACAGCAGCTCCCACACGAATCGTACCACCAGAGGAAGATCCCGAGATCGACAGCGAGGGAAGCTTACGATACCGGCGCCGAAGACGGAAATAGCTCGCTCCCCAAAATTCGTCCTCGTTGACGAAGCTCGCCGGTAACTCGGTGTGGGGGACAGCCCTTTGTGGCAGACCTCGTCTTGGAGTGCAGCTGACACCCTGCAACCTTTCGCGTTAGCGGATGCGGCGTCCATGCTGGTGCCAATAGAAAGACCACGTTCGTCTAGATGACCGTTTCTAGGCATTTAATATGATAATTTGTAATTTGTTGCATGTGCTCCAACCCCCACCTTAATCTCACAAGCGTCAATATTTTCTCACGCATAAGAAAAAGTCACTTTTGAGCCTGTGGTACGCCTGTCATCGCCGACCAGAGTGCCTGCTGACGGGGTCTTAACAGGTATTGTAAGAACCCGGCAGCGGAAGCGGGTACCGCTGGCCCCGCCGCCCAGGCTGGGTGGTCCGCAAGCGTCAGTCAAAAATATTCTGTCCCAGATACGCTACCTTAGTGCCACACAAACATGTTACATAATAAAAACGAGACATCCACGCGAGATCATACATCATAAGTATGTATGCGCCCAACATCAGCCCAACCATGATGGCCTCCCCGTCGACAGAGAAGCGTTCTTCAATCCAACGGCGTTTTCGTCTGTCGTGTCACGCTCATCCTCTGCCTCTTGATCGGCGCCATCCAACCATCTGACAAGAACCAGGGCTTGATATGACAGACGCTTATTAAATCGAAAGGCAGGGTTGCAAGAGTGATGACGACAACACTAGAAGCAAAGTAGCAAATATAAATAGTAATAGTCATCTTAGCAGTTCTAGATTTGGACTGATTGAAGCCGAGGGAAAGCAGCTTTTTATTAAAATAAACGAAGTGAAGGATAGTAAGGAGTGGGCACTTTTCATTAA
>JALLPA010001737.1:0-10209 GCA_036939895.1 Thalassiosira exigua | reverse complement strand
GGCATTCCGCCCAAGTCCAACCGACGACGAGTAAATCGAAAAAGAGGCACTTCGAGGAGTTCACATTGCCCGGCGTCCTGTCGCCCAAGGAAACCTACCTGCCCCGATCATTGGCTAGAATATCCGTGAGGAACTCACGGCTCATCTTCAAGGGGAACGGGGGCTGTCCGGGGACCCATAGGAAGATATCTGATACCGTGGGAGTCACACTGAGGGTCACGGAGACCACGCCCGATTCACTTTCGATGTTCGATGGCTGCCGCCCATCGCAACCGAACCTCGATAAGGAGTCAACCACAGCGCCGTTACAAAAGTCACAGTGATTGGACCTAATGGTCGCATGCTTGTGATTTAGAAATGACTAGGGCCAAGAAGGATCGTGCCGCCAGAAGGCGCGTATCGCTTCATGATACTCAAGGGAAATACGACATCTTGCTTGATCTCTATTCCCCTCAGCAGAGACAAGAATTACTTGAGCTCGTAAAGGATTATGAAGACAACAGCCCTCGAGTAGATGTTTTTGACGTTGATCAATTTTGTGAGGAAAATGTTGAACACGATCGAGAGAATTTTCGCCGTCGCTTAAACCGCCGCGTACACCGCACTCTCAGCCGTGGCCAGTGTTTCACAAGTGGAAAAGTTACTACAATGACGAGACTATCAGAAATGTTTGAAACGCTCGAGCGTCTAGCCAAGAATTCCAGGACAGCTCAATACTATCTGCAGAGCGCAAGATCAACCTTTCTAGGCTGGGAAGCAATGTTGGCGAAGGACTACCGTCAGGCTGCCATACACTATTCGAACGCTTTCAAGTTCAACCCGAATACCCCAATACCCGATACACTTAAAGACAATGTTGAAGCTGTGAAAGGGGGCTTTATAGGTGTAGCACGCAACACAAAAGAAGAAGCACCAGTAAGGGCGGCTGCATTCCATGTTCTGGCAATGTTGCAATCTCTGGCAATATGGCAATCTGCTCGACCCTATTGCGGCACCGCTGATGATTTGACAGAGATGGCAAAGTCCTCTGTTCGTTATGTCCATCTTTGCCAGCTACTTGTCCCGCATGATGGCGACTACTTAGCTGTGGAAGGTGACATCATTGACATGCTTGGTCGAGTAAGAATAACGATGGACCCAGATGGAAATTGTTGTGATATCTGGCGGTGGTTGGCCATTCGTGCTTACACAAAAGCTGAAGAGCTTGGGTGTAGTCAGTTGGCTCTAAATCTTCTATGGAGAAGCAATATTCACCCTTGCCCTTGCGCGAGTATGAATTTTTTGGATCGGTATGTCTCTCTATCAGAAGTAGATGACCGTTTCTATCCTCTTGCTTGTTATCAGCTTGCAACACGCTATGGGTTAATGGGTCGACTTGGACAAGGTCGCTACTATTATGATCTCGGAATGAAATCAATGGAAAAGAGGCTACCCATATTTGATGCAGATGAATTTGAAGAATTTCGTCAAAGAGCTGCCGGCCTTGTTGGCAAATACCACTGCTGTTCCAGTAGCAACTGCTTGAAATTGGGTACACTTCTTTGCTCTAGATGCAAAGAAGTGTATTATTGCAGCTCAGAATGCGAACAGCAGGCTTGGGGGGATCACAAAAAAGAATGCGAAAATGTGGGAAAGAAATTTCCGTCTTGATCACGAATAGGCAATCTAGATACCTTGGTGTGGAGATGCTGCTAATGCAACAAAGCTAGTGCTGCTGCTGCCATTGAGGCATGACGCTTAGTATCCTTCAGCCTGACGGCTATAATTTCCAAGTCAATTTCCTAATGGTTAACATTTTTTTTTTCGTCAACACTTAGGAAAGACGGGTACTAAAAATACGTACACATTGCATAGTCCCTTTTTTGAGTTCGGTTACAAATCTGGCATGAGTGTAATTTAAATGACCAAAACCTAGCATTAGCATAGCAACGGATTATCAATGACGAGACAATGGCACAACAATAATGCATTTTATTGACTAATTACTTTGATTGCAGCTCATTCGACAACATTGACAGTGTGACGTGGGTATGCCTAGATAGGCCCAAGAGATCAAGGTAAACATCTCAGCTTGCAGTTCACTCCATGTGCAATGTTGTCACCATGACAGTAAGCTTTCACCATTGTAGGTGATACCAGTAGTTGTAAGTTGTAGCTTGTATATGAAACGGCCGCTAGATGTGGTAACCAAAAAGACTATGTCATTCAGTGGTGCTATCTTTTATTTTTCATATCACAGCCCCTTACAGTTAAACAGTAAAACAAACAAGAAAAGAACAAAAGAACAAAACCATGGCAACCGTCTTTAACATCGATACAAACATCAACCTCCGAAATATGGAATCCAGCAATACCGGCCAGCGGTGTAGGCTATGGCCGGGGCAAGGAGGCCACTGGGCCGGGGCAAACAAGGCTGCTGGCGCGGCATCGGGACATATGAGGCTTGCACGGTGAATAAGGCGCAGGACAGACAAGGTCAACAAGGATGCTTGCGCGGCAATCGAGGCAGGTGATGTGGCTTGCACCCGGGGAGGAGGAGGCTGATGATGATGCTTGCGAAGGTGGGCCCAAGCTCTTGGAGCCTGCCTGGGGAGCAGCGATCGGGATAAAATCAGGGGCATACGCGCAACAATCAACCCCCAGTGTCATCAACCACGTGGTGGTCTTCATCCCGACCTCCGTCTGGCCCGGCCAATAGTCCCTCCTGGCAATTGCGCACCGGTGTTTTCTGGCTACGTGCAGGCCCTCCCGTTGTCAACACTATCCGAGTGACCCGCAACACTCAATGAGACTCGTCATGGACCCAGGTAGTCAGCAGGTCTTTGGTGCTGGGCCGGCGGCAGTTGTGGCAAGATCACAACATTGCTCCTGAATGTGTGGGTAGTGTGGCCATTCATCCAAGGCCTCGCGCACCGGAAAGGGACAGCAGACTGATATGGAAGGCATTTAGGGTGGGTGTGCTTTCAGTGGGTGGCTTATATATTTTTACTTGCTTGGTTTTCTGCGGAGGCAAGTTTGTCGGAGACAAGTTGAAATTTGTTGGTGTCAAATTCATGTTGTAGCTAATATCGTCTTTAAAAACTACTTTGGAAGTGAGTACAAAAATAGGACAGTACAACCATACTAGGACATTTCTAGCAATTTCTGTAAAAAAACTCTGCGGCTCAATCTTCAGCGGTTTCATATTTACTACGTAGGGCACGGACCAGGTGGTCAGCATGCTCCTTACTGACATATTTTGTCCAAAAATTGTCGACATCGAGGCTGAACTGGATGGGCCCGGTCGCATACCGCCATACTGTACGTTTGACTTCAAACGAACCCTACCTCCTCCAAAATAGCTCCAATTTTGGCGTTCGAAGCACCTGTGTAATCAGAACTGTCGAGAGATGTCTAACGGTGCTTTTGGAATCTGAATAGGACGAATATTGGAGAAGCTATGGACGAAGTCATCTTAGATCGAATCGCAATTATTTCTAGCAAAATTTCAAAATTTTCACCCGAGATGGGACCGTCGCCTTTATCCGGGGCCCATATCTCAGGATCCAAATGGCTTATTCTCTCATATCTTAATTGCGTTGAGTGGTTCGCTTCACGAAGGACTCGACGCAATAAAAAAATGAAATTCGGCTGAGAGAAAGTGGAGATATAAGCTCCCTGGCTGAGAGGACATCGTTTCAAGTCAAATGTACAGTAGACAGTAGACCGAGGGTGCGGGCGCACTCGTAATAGCCATGTGGTGCAAGATCTTTACGAAAGGCTTTTTATTGGCGAGCAGTGCTCCAGCCCAAGGAAGCATATGCATTGTGCGCCTAACTTCCAAAAATACTCTTGCCCGTTTTTGGCGTTTTGTTCGGGCCACACCGATCGATTGTGCGTTGGGGGAAAGGGGAGGCGTGGCATTTTCATGTCCTCGAATCGTTCCATCGGGTGGCACAGGTAGAAAATCTCGATATCGATTCCCATAAATTTTGCGCTCTCTGTGCTAACGACGCCGTTCCGAAGCAGTAGTCTGGACATGGTGAGGTTTTGACTTTTTTTTTGCTGACCTTTTTTGGGCGCACAGTAGGCCCAAAGTCAGCGGTAATTTTATTCTCCTAATTCATTAACTTTTTGTTTCGTGACGTAAGTGAGACCCGTACGTGTATATTGTTTATTAGCTAGAAAAATGTCTCTCCGGGTGGGGGGATGATGCCTCCCGTGTTTACAAATGTCGGTGAGGCAGGATGTGTATTGGGTTACGGGGAGTGGGGAGGCGAGGGAATTGCAGGTATTTCGACCAGTTTGATTTGGTGACAATGGCCAGGAGAGCATGGAAACGGGCGGGGAAGGGAGATTTGACATCGTCGTAACTGTTTCGGGAGACCGGGACGAGTTCGAGTCCTTCGGACACCCGGTGCGTGGTTCAGGAAAGCTCTGGACAGCCTGCGATGGAGGCCAGGTAGAACGGAGGGATTGGTGGATGCAACACTCTAGCGTTGGCCATCTACCTAAAGGCCTGACAAGCCATGGATAACATACCATAGTTTCCTCGTCAGTCTGTTCGTTTGGGGGCCTGTGAGTGGGATTTTATGCCGAGGCAGGTACGTGATGGATGGGACTCGGACTCCGTGATCACGGGTCGGCTCGAGGTAACTCTTCACGGAGTTTGCACCCTACTTTTACATTCCACGCATAGGAACTCGTAAGTCTTACGGCTGGAACCGTCAACGGCCGGTCTTTTGGCGAGACGAGAAAGCCGTATTGGATCCACATTCGATCCGTCGACGGAAGGCCTCGCATTTCGACTTCCCCCCCCCGCTTCATCTCGGCCCGAATCGTCCCCCCAAACTCAACCCGAACTCGCGATGAAAACACACGCATCATCGTGCGAGAGAACTCGGCCAGCGAAGAAGACCGTGCGTTGGGAAAACGAAAGAGAGCTCGACTCAACGACTACCGCCGCGATTCGTCGAGCCGGCCGGCGCATATGTCGAAGCAGGTTCGAACCGGCGGTCCACAGGTACAGGCACAGGCACAGGGGGCGAGCCGAGAGGCAGTCGATGGCCTCTCTCGCGCTCCATCTCTGCAAAAGGTGCCAACTGCATACTCGAACGGAGGACGACGAAGGAGAGGAGGCTGGGCGTCGAGAAAGTAGCGGGAAGGACGCTTCCGGACGCGCCGGGCCGATTCTCCCGAAGGACAGAGGCGGCGAACGATCAGCCGAGAGAGGCTCCGGACTGCGTTGCGCGGGGGTCGCCGGCGATCACGGATCGGCAGGCGAGCGACGCTTTCCTACACAAGAGCGACGGACGCAAAGAGGTCGCCCGCGGTTCGGGGGTCGACGAAGGCGCGAACGAAATTCGAGCCTCGAGGCCTCTCGGGCGGGGATAGAAGCCCTCGAAGTCGCAGACCGACCGATCGCCGCGCGATCGATCGGTCCGATCGATCTCGACCGAACGCCTGTCTGACTGACTGACTGACTGACCGACCGACCGACCGACCGAACGACGGCCGGGCGCGAGCGAAGGCACCATGGACTACGACGACTACCGCGCCGAGCACCATCCCGTCACCGCGGGGTACCGCGGCTCCGACTCCGGGGGGCGGCGACGACGCGGCGGAGGCAAAGGAGGAGGAGGCGCGGGCGACCGCCCTCCGGGTCATCCCGGCCCGTCGTCCCTCCGCTCCTCCGGCCGAGGCCGGCGAAAGGAGCCCTCGGCATACGAATCCGATTACGATTCAAGACCGCGGTCCAAGTCTCCGTTCCGCGCCGAGCCTCGCGGGTCGCGAGGGCGGTCCAAGTCCCCGTTTCCGAGGGACGAGGCGCGAGGAGAGACGGAAGGTCCTCGCGGAGGAGGCGGAGGTAGAGGAGACGGAGGAGGAGGGGGGAGCGGACCACGCGCGCGGTCCTTCGGACGCCATCGCTCCCTCCGCGAGACGGGAGGCTTCGACGAGGAATCGTTCCTCCCCGACTACGGTGGGGGAGGCGGCGGCGCCTTGGACTTGGAAAAGGAATTGAACGCGTTCCGTCGCCCTTCTCGCGATAGGTCCAGGTCCCGCGGACGGGATCGCTCTCGCTCCAAGTCCAGAGATGGCCGAGATCAAAGCGAGAGCCGTCGGGGAGATGCATCGAGCTACACCGGCCTGGGCACCATCGAGTCTTCCTATACCGACTCTCGTTATCCCGACCCTCGCTTTCGAGAGACCGAGAGCAATTCCCTCTCCGAGTTGAGTCCCGGAAGCATGGGACTGAAGGTTCGAGGACGCTCCGGTCGAGGGAGGGGGTTCGGCCTGAATCGGAGCAGTCGCAGCGGCAACCGGGGGGAGTCGACCCTCCTCGCCGCGGCGTCGGTGCAAGAGGAGGAATATCCTCCGAACGCGACGCGGTCCGTGGGGGGACGATCCGCTTCCGAGTGGCGGTCTTCCGTAGCGGCCGACGACGACACCCTCCCCCGAGGCGGGGCCAGAGGAGGGAAGGGCGGCAAACGCAGAGGATACGAAGACGTCTCGGCCGACCGATACGATCGCGACGCCGATCCCTACGATTCGACGGGCAAGGAATTTCGACGGAGCCGGAGCGCGAGCCGAGGCCGCAGCCTCGGCCGCAGCAGGAGTCGGAGCCGCGGCCGGAGCCTGAGTCGCGGCGGAAGCGCGACCAAGGCCTCGACGGCGGCGATGGCGAGCGACGGCGCCCTCGTCTCCGCCGGAGCCGACGTCGCCGCCAACGCGGAGAACGAGAGCCGCGATTCCAACTACGAGAACGTGACCGTCCGGCCCTTCTTGCCCCAAGGAGGAGAAGGCGACGAGGTGTTGTTGAACCCGTCCGATCCCAACTTCTTGCCCCCCGCGGGACAGTGTCTGCTCGCCGACGTCAAGGGTCCCGCGTCCTTCCGCTCTTGGAGCAAATGGCACCTGCTGAGGCAGCTCGCGGCCGGGATCGCCGTGGCGCTGGCGCTGATCCCCGAATGTATTAGCCTCGCCTACGTCGCCGGCCTCGATCCGTTGACGGCGCTGCAGTCCGCGTGGGTCGCCAACCTCCTGGTGCCCGTCGCGGGAGGACGGCCCGGATTGGTCTCGAGCCCCTCGGCGCTGGGCGCCGTGGCGATTCGCCAATTGGTCACGTCGAGAGGGTACGGAGCGGAATACGTCGTCTACGTCGTGCTGCTCGCGGGAGCGTGCCAGGTCCTCTTCGGAGCGCTGCGGATCGGAAAGTTCTTGCGGTTGTTGCCCCCCGGGATCACCGTGGGGATGGTCAACGCGTTGGGCTTGCTGACGCTGGCGCTGCAGCTGCGATACTTTCGGGACTTTCCGGGGTCCGCGGACGCGGACGGGACGGACGACGACGCGGCGGCGACGGCCGCCGGGGGAGGAGGGGAGCCCCTGCTGAGGCGGCTGGACGGAACTTCGGAGTTCTCGGAGGACGGGATGGGCATGCCCTGGGCGTACGCCGCGGGGATCGACTTGCCCTTCGCGTCCTCGACGTCTCAGATCTTGGTCGTGTCGACGGAGGCGCTGGCGTCGTTTCTCATCTGTCGGTTCCTCCCGCGGTGCGCGGGGTTGGTCCCGAACACCCTCGCGGCGATGCTTGTGATGACGGCGGTAAACGCAACAATCCAAGCTGTGAATCCGAAGATCGACGCGCCGACGGTGGGGGATTACTGCAATTCGGAGGTGAGTTTTGCGCGCACGTTGGGCGAGCCTCTGGCTCGCGCTGCGACGATGGGGTGGCGATGAATGCCTGCAGCTGTCTCTGCGGGGAGCCTGGCGCTTTCGTATCTACGTTGGGTGTGCGGCAAAGTAGGTGTGTCGTCTTGGCTACCTCATGGACTTTTCACCGGCGTTGTCAAATGTCTGGGATTCACGCCTTTCTGAGACACCATGAAAAGTCGCCAATGCCAGCCTGCGTGTTGGTTCGCAGATATCGCGTTAGAAATGGAGCCGAAGGGCTGACAGACGTTCTCACCTCCACTAATATCTCTGATTTTTTCACAACAGCTGCCGACAACGGAGTTCTGGCACGGCGTATTCCAACCGTCGCTATCCCTCCCTCCCCTCTTCGACTGGACCACCATCGCGGTCGTGGGCCCCGCGGGCCTCTGCCTCTTCTGCGTCCACCTCCTCGAGACCATGACGGCCATCAACGTCGCCGACCGCTTCACGGGCACGGACTCCGAGCAAGACCGGATCTTCTACGGCCAGGGCGTGTCCAACCTCGCGGGGGGGCTCCTGGGGGGGATGGGCTCCGCGGGCGCGACCCACGCGAGCTTCCACGGCCTCCGCGCGGGAGGGGTCACGTGTGCGAGCACCTTCCTCGCGGGGATCGCGACGCTGTGCGTCGTCTCCTTCGCGTACCCCGCCGTGGCCGTCGTGCCCCTGGGCGGCGTCATGGGTGTGGCGTTGCACCTCGTCTGGACGACGTTCCAGTGGGACCCCGCGTTCGGGCTCCTGCTCAAGCTCGTCCCGAGCTGCTGTCGGAGGAGATACACCGTGCGAGTGCACTGGAGGCTCGTGGTGCCCGACTTGCTGTCGACGTTCGCCACCACGGCCTTCGCGCTGTGCGCGAGCGCGCACGGGATCGCGGGATACCTGGTCGGCGTCGTTTGCTACGCTTGCGATCCGATAAGTCACGGTGAGTTTCCGGTGCGGCTTTCGGCCTGCGAGAATCCCCGACGATGATTTCTGACCCTTCCCCCGTCGTTTTCGTGCGACATGCTCTGCGCAGCCATCATAACTTCCGGAGACAACACGAGCGGGTACGGCTTCATCGAATTGAGCCTCCCGAAACCGCTGCCGATCCATCCGGCGAGCGTCCGTGCCGCCCTGAACGGCGCCGAGAACGAAAGGGCCGAAGCGGAGGAGAAAGTTCTCGATCCGGAGGAGATGCCGTTTCCCGAAATGGAGGACGTCGACAACTCGTTGCTCGAAGAGGACGAGACGAAGGACACCGACGAGAGGACCCTGGACAATAATGGCGGCTGCCACGACGTTGAGAACCAGCTCCGCCAATTCATGCTGGAAAAATGTTGAGAAATTGCTCGGAGCAAAGATTCGGGAACGCACTACCCGAGAGAGGATATTCATATAGATGTTGTTTGTTGAGTTCCTATTGTTGTTTATGCTATCATATAAGGCATTACCGTATCCTCGAGGGCGTTGTTTTTCACTAACCAGAAATCCAGAGCAAGCTTGTTGTGTGACGATTGATATTTGGGGGTACAAAAGGCTACGGAGAAGGACCTCACAGACAAGATATGAGCAATGGGCACACAACACCATTCAAAATTCTCCATGGTTGAGGATGTCGTCGAGTATTTTCTTCCTGGCCGCATCGTTTCGGCTCATCGTCTGCACCACAGCGTCGCCGCAGAGTCGGTCGACTTCCTTGATGGGGCCGTCGAGGTCCAATGCCATATATCGAGGCGACGGCAATGGTTGCGCGGCTTGCGTTTCTGCTCTATGACCAGAGATCATCTGAGGCAAGCCGCGCTTGGACGAGCGTGTAGTAGAGTTGACGACTTTCTACACTGTATGCTGCGTTACCGGGTAGTCTATAGGGGCAACCTTATGACTTCCAGCGAAGGGCCTTATCTTGTTTCATTAGTCTAGCCTACAGAATCACAGACCAATGCACCGACGCGAACGCCTTTCAAAATTCTCCGTGGTTGAGGATATGGTCGAGCATCTTCTTCCTGGCGGCGTCGCTCCGGCTCATCATCTGCACCACGGCGTCGCCGCAGAGCCGGTCGACTTCCTTGATGGGGCCGTCGAGGTCGGACGCCATGGCCAACCTGCTCTCCCACAGTTCCTCTCTGTTGCTGGCGCAGTCTTCTGCCGTGGAATTGTCGGTATGACCTCTCTTCGTGCGATTGCACCGCCGGATATCTGCCGAGTCGTTCCGTACGACGATTTCGTTCGGGACCTCGAAACCGACCTCGCCGGCTTGAGCGGAAATGCCCCGGCCGCGGTGCTTGCGAACGAACGGGGGAAACTTGAGGAACATTTCGGGTGGGGCTGCAAACTATATTTTATGAGCGGAGGAGTTCGGAGTGGTTCCCGAGGGGCGTCGGCCGGTCCGGCGCCCGACAGGTGGAATAGAACTGTCAATTCCAGCGCCGCGAGCAAGATCAAAGCAAAATATGAGCTTTTTGGGCATTATTTCAATCGACCAAGACCTCTACAATACTAGATAGGTACAAATCTCACAGCCGCCAGATGTGGAGCAGAGAT
>JALLPA010001736.1:0-10211 GCA_036939895.1 Thalassiosira exigua | reverse complement strand
TTTTGACTAAAATAGCATTAGACTTCGAAAGATTTAGATGCAAACCCCAGTCTGACCGTGTCTAGACTTTGAAAATAGTACAAAATTATTTGAGTCTCCATATGAGGACAAATGTGTGTCAGTAGCGTTCATGTTGTTGATTGTAATCGACATTTATGACGTAATATGACAGACTGTCCATAAATGGTTGCGTTTCCATACTCGTCGACGCCCACGCAGGTCCACGTTGGATTTTACAGCGATGTCATTACGAGCGCGCCATGTTTCGGTCGAATGTCATCGTCGAACCGCGGACCTGCCCCCCATTCAGCCCCCGCGCGCGGTCGCCGCGGCCCGACAACGCGAAATTCGTTCCGCAGAGCAGATAGAGCCCCCCCCCCCCGCTCGTCCGTCAAAGCGACACGACGACGCCGGGCCCGGCGTCGATCCCAGAGGGAGGGTTCGATCGAACGAAAGGGAGGGGGTGAGTCTGCCGCAGCGCGTCGGCGCTTTCGCGCGGTCGGGATCTGCGGACGGGCGCGCGGTCGTCCTCCTCCTCCTCGTCGGCGATCTCGCGGGAGTCGCGGAGAGAGAAGAATTCGGAATTCGTTCGCACTCCGGCAGCGTGGAACGAAGAGCGGGGAAGAGCGACTCCTTCGTCCGGCCTCCGCTCCCCCTCCATCTCGTCGATCGTTTTCGTCGAACGTCTCTCTCGATCGAACTCCGCTCCCTGGCGTACATCGTCGCCTCACCGCTTCGAAATTCGGACGTCCCCCCCGCTTCGTTTTTCCCAGGCGTCGCCGGCATTGCTTTGCGAACGTCGGCGACCATGAATTTTCAGATTCAGATCCCGAAAGTGAAGAGCGCCCGCGGCCGGAAGAAGCAGCCCCCCGGCCCCGGCCGCCCTCGCGGAAAATCGCCTCGCTCGTCCGACCGCCGCCGCGCCGCATCGCCCATTCCCGGCGCCGCCGCGGACTGCATGGACGACATCTACGCCGACGACAGCCCCGGTCGCGGCCGGGGAAGCGAGAGCCCGTCCTACCGAGGCTCTAGCCCCCGTCGGGCTGCCACGCGCCGAAGGGACGTCGCTGATGATGAGAGCGACTCCTCCGGCTCCCACTTCAGCCGGGATCCCGTCGAAAGCGAAACCGGGACGAGGAGGCGAGGGGGGCGAGGGCGCCGGGGCGACGACCGCGCGCGCGAGGAGGTGGCGCAACATAGTCAGCGCAGAATCCAGGAGAAGCGGCAGCGGACGAAGGACGCGCTCGCGGAAATGCAGAGGATGAAAGCGGAGTGCATCGACGTGGACGGCGAAAGCGACGGCGACGGAGGCGAGCGTGCTACTGAGACGAGGAGCTGCTTCGATGGGATCGCCATCGACCAATACAACAATCCCGAGAAAGGGCGGCAGATGGAGCGACTGGTGGAACAACTTGGTGACGACGGCGACGACGAGGACCATCGGCACGAAATTCTTGCCGACCCGACGCTCCATGGCAGGGGAGGCGACCCGACGCGCAAAGGCAGGTACGGGGGCAGGAACGGAAGCCGCCGGGGGATGCAGCACGGGAAGAGTGCGCTGGCCCGCACCCCTCGGAACGGAGCGGGCACAAGTTCGAACCATTGCTCTCTCAGGAGGGGGGGCGACCGGTACATCGATCCGCTGGACGAGGCGGCGCACCTGCAAGACAACGACCGATCGAGTCCGTCGACGTCGTCCCACTTTCGAAAGCATCCGGACGACCGCGCCGACGACGGAGGCGATCGGAAATACAGATCCCGTTGCGCGAGGGAGACGGTCGTGGAGCGCTTGGAAGAATCTCCGCAAGCGAAAGGGAGGAGAGGGAAAGACGGCGCAGCCGTCAGAGATACGGGGGAGAACACAAGCGGGAGGAAAGGGAAGAACACCGAAGCTACCAAAGGTATGGCGAAGACCATGAGCTCGTTGGTGAACATGCTGAAGAAGCCCGACATGAAGGCGAACCGGACCAAGCGAGCGGCGGCGGCGGCGAGGAGGGAGCGGATCGACGAGGACGACGACTGCGACGACGCACGGACGAGCGAGCCCTCGTCGGGGGAGAAGCGCAAGTCCGAGCGCGGGGGGGATCGGCGCGAGGGCGGTCCCCTCGCGAAGAGGCGGCAGGACGGTCCGCTCGGCTCGCGCGGCGACGCCATCGACGTGGACGGAGACAGCGAGGACGACGACGTGAGGGGCGGGAGCGCTCGCTCCGCAGAGGGGCCGGGGCGCGCGGGCGGCGGCGACGACGAGGAGGAGGACGCCATATTGGCGGCGGTCGACGGATGCAACGCCTACGTGGACGAGGCCGAATACTCGACCCCCAGGGTCAAGCGGAACGAAGACCCGGAGAGCAGAGGAGGCAGGGGCAGAAAAACATGTAAGTCTTCTTGTTCGGAAGCCTTCCTCTTCAATTTTCGTCGCTCACAACTTTCTAGCCCATTATTTCGGGGCAAAACATGCTTCAGGTGCTAAGAAAGAGAAGAGACATATACGCGATATGAACAGCTATTTGCGGAGTTCCAAAAAGGTCGATCACGTCGTCGACGACTCGTCCGGCGTTCAAATGAAGGATACAGCGCAAAGCACCGCGGACCGAGCACTTGGTCGGCCGATACCGAGGAAAAAACTGCCGCAGGTAAATGACGAGAGAAATGATGGATGGCTGAGTAGGCGGGACAAGGACAACGATTCAGGGAAGAGGGATAGAGGCAAACCATCCCGCCCGAACGCCACGAGAGATAAGTTGACGGGGCGAGGCATGAGGGCCGATGCTAAAGGAAAGGATGAATTTGAGTTTCGTGACGGAAGCACGCCGCCGTCGAGTACCAGTAAGCCTTCGCGTCGCTCATTGTTTTACAAGCTGCTCTTTTGGTTTCACGTACTCAAACTCTTCTTATTGATGCTGTCTCGTGCTGCCTCTACTCTAGGTGGACGGAGGGGGAAATCGGGAAAGAAAAAAAGGCAGAGTAAGTTGTCTTCACATTCCAACGGTTTCCCTCGAACGACGAGAAGCAGGTCGAAGTCGAGGGAGAGGGCAACGAATGACATCATCACGATCGATGACAGCAGCGATGAGGACGAAATGTCCGTTGAAGATGATGTTCAGGAGGTGAGTGTAAATCTTTTCTCACTGCAACGTTTGATACTTGCATGCTCATTCATTTGTTTGTTCCAGTGCGTTGCCCATGACCGACCAAGAAGGGGTCGCCCACCGGGTGATCGGGCATCCATCGATGCTGTGCGCATCGCCATAGGGACAGAGGTGTTCAAATCCAGATGCCAATTGAGCTTTCAGTTTGGCACGGCCCATCCATACATTTTATTTGCTTATTTTGATGGCAAGGGCAAGAAGAACGAGCACACCGTTTTCATCAGCGATGACGAGCTGAAAGAGGTCAAATATTTCATTGCACGTGACGACGTAACGAATGATATCGATGATGCAATGACAGTGATTGCTTTTCGCATAACTCCCACCGACAAGAATAATTTTGTTAAGTACCCGCGTTCGTACCTTCAAGACGAGAAAGAAGAGGACGAAGACACGGAAAGGCGTTACATAACAGTGGAAGTGAGGGACACAGATGAATTTCAGGTAGGGTTTTGGGTCATCCGTTTGCAGATATTGTGCAGATTCATCTAACATCTCTCATGCTTCAATCCAGGCTATGTTGGTTCAGATGCGACAGCACCGTGGCTTGGAGCTATGGTGCGGCGACGATTCGGAGATCCATCCTGATGATCTTGCAAAATACACCCAAGCGTTGTTGAGCCACAATAGAGAGGAAAGGAGGCTAAGTGTTGCAGCGAGGACGAGGTCCGGACGGAATAGAAAACAAAAGAGTTCCAATGACAACAAATTGCTTCTGGTCTATCCGTTCAATGTGGATGAAAAAGTCCTGACTGAAGCTGCGACTGGACTCAAGGAATTAGGTGGGGACTTGCTTGGAGTTGATCTTGCACATGGTGATGCGCAGCTTCTTGATGCAGAGATGCCCGACCAGTCTGTTGGTGGTAGCGGCGACGACGACAACAACGAGAAGTATGTGCGAACACATTACGTCACCATTCGCCAGGATGACAAGGACAGACTAAGTCCTGGCGAATTCCTCAACGACACTCTTGTCGACTTTTGGATGAGGTGGTAAGAGCTCGTTTAATATTTTCAAGGACAGTCAATTGCTCGATCTTGATTCAAATTTGTCTATGCCAATTATCTCACGCAGGATAAGCCGAGGAGAGCGTCAACAGCGGCACTCTAATGTGCACTTCTTCACGTCCCATTTCATGACAACATTGAAAGATGAGGGCGTCGAAGCTGTTACATCATGGACTGCGAAGAAAAATATCAATGTGTTCGAGAAAAAGCTAATTTTCGTCCCTGTCAATGCCGACCTTCACTGGTCACTCTGCGTTGTTATCAATCCAGGCTTCATAGCAAACAGCTTTGAGGCCAATGCCGCTTCTGAGGATGAAGAGCATGCTTGGTACGTCACTACTTGTTCAAATATTTTTTGCATGCTTGTCTTTTTTCTCACCCCACTCTCTGTAGTATCCTGTTTTTGGATTCTCTGAAGATGCACAGCAAGAACATCTATGCTCGACACATTCGCAAATGGCTGAATTCTGAGTGGAAACGTCTCAAGAAGGGAAAGGTTGACGGTCATGACGAGCCCTTCGATCACGAAACCATTCGTCTTCGTTCGCCAAGAAGTAAGTGTGTCTATTCTACGCCCTTTTCCATCAGTTTCTCCTAAGTATAACTCCAACGCTGCTCTACCCAGTCCCATACCAAGAAAATGGATGCGACTGTGGTGTTTTTGTTTGCAGGTATGCATACAACTTGTATGTTTTGAGACACCAAAAAATCACTTGGGAGGATATCACGGAAAAGCCACCATTCGAGTATTTGATCACAAACAACACCGCCTTTGAGTTTGACATGTTGGATATTGCCCGTATTAGAGAAGAGATTGGCACATTGATTGACAACTTGTCCAAACATTATCTTCGCATCAAAGTGGAAGAAAATAAGAACAAAAAAGCAAAGCGCAAGGCCAAAAGGAGTGGTAAGGACGAAAAAGAAAGTGTGGATGAGAAGCAAAGTGTAGATGCCACAAATGAATCGGCACCAATTGACGCTCTATCTGAGGCAATTGAGGATGGTGGAACAACTTCAGAGGGAGTGTCCATAGAAGCTGATATTGCGAAGGACGGAGATGCCGTAATGCTGTCTTCTGAGGAGAAAGAAAACATCGCACACTCCTCTGTCGAAGCTGTATCTGAAAAGCAAACGCCCCCTTCACCTGGCGTTCAGTCTGGTCCTGATGATATCATTTCCCCAGTCTTGTAGTTGATGGTTGCGTGTTCCCGCAAGGTGGGATATCTTCGTGTCAGAGTGGAGTTTGGAGACCACATCTTCTGATGTTATCACGCTGGATAAATAAGCTCAATGCAATAAGACACAATCCAATGACTCGGTCATTTTTATCTGCATTGCGTGCCCGGGGGCGCCCAGGGCCTGCGTCACTTAGAAGTTGAAAGGTAGAATAACTTGAAAAGGAAAGCCGTTTAAAGAGCCCGTTGGTGCTGCAAAATATTCCCCGAAGGCTCCACTGACAGCAGCATCAACCCTCTACTTCAGAAACAATGACGAATTAAGTTCCGCCAGTGCTCCGTCATTCCGAGAGGTGATGACCTTCCCAATAGTGGCTCCTGCCGCTAGCACTTCATCTCTACTTCTAATATCTTCGCATCAGCCAATATATTTGCCTTTCTGTCTGCATTGGATACTACCTTGCCAATTATCCAAGACGGTTCCCCATCCAGCTCTTCAAGCTCCTTGCAATAAGCGACGGCGTCCTGCTCCGCCATGCATATCATCAGGCCCCCCGAGGTCTCAGCGCTGTATCCCTTGAGCAATCTAAAATCCAACACCCCGCTTCGTTCCACCTCGGCGGTGCCGGCGATGCACGGCAGCGTGTGTATCTCCATCCCCACAGCCTCCGCCTGGTTGTCCATCAAGTTCTGCGCGTGCCCCAGGATCCCGAAGCCGGTGACGTCCGTCCCCGCGCGGGCGTTGTGCTTGACCATGATCGATCCTGCGTGCCGGTTCAGCCGCGCCATGGAGCACACGGCCGCGTGCATCATGTCCTCAGCCTCTTCTATCGACATGATCTTCCGCTTAGTGAGCTCTGCCCACTTGGCAGTCTTGCGCATCCGCCACTCGTGGACGTTCACCGCCACCTGCGTCCCCAGCGGCTTCGTGAGCACCACGACGTCCCCCGCCCGCGCGCCGTCGCTCGGCACGTACTCCCCCTCAGAGCAGACCGTCGTGGCCACGCCCCCGATCACCGGCCACGGGTTCAGGACCGTCTGTCCCCCCGTGACCGTGGTCCCCGCCTCCCGGCACGCGTCGTTGAAGCCCTTGACCATCTCGCGGGTGCAGATGGTCCTATCGTCCTCGGTCATGTCGCGGCACGCGGCCAGGAGCATCAGCACGAAGTCACACTCCCCCGTCCCCTCGGCGTAGAGGTCGCTCAGGACGTTCGCAGCCCCGATCCGTCCCTGGAGGTAGGGACTGTCCACCAGGGGGAAGAAGAAGTCGGTGGTGCTGATGCACACGTGCCCCTGCCGCGTCTTCCTCACCGAGCAGTCGAGGGCGATCCTTCCGTTTGTGGTCCCGAGGTTGTTGCCGTCCCCCAAGTCCAAGGAGGTCAACATAGATTGCAGCTCGGATTGAGGGACTTTGCAGGCTCATCCTTTGAGGGTGGAGAAGGCGGTGAGGGACCATGATGGTGGCAGGCCAAGCTTGGTGGGGTCGAAGTTGACTGAGGGTGAGAAAGGAAAGATGAATGGGGTCAGCTGTCTGTCCAAAACTTTTATGAGACCCAAGCAAGGGGCAATTACACAAGTTCAGCCGGCTACGCAATGTGTGTCAGACTGCGGCGTCGAACCGCTAAATTTGGGTACTCGCGAACGAGGCCGTTGATCGGAGGGCAATCCGCTCTCGCGGTTCCGACAACATTGCCAAGCGCTCTCCAAAATTGGTGTTCATCATTCACACTTCTACTCTGCACATAGCAGCAGAAAAAAGAACGGCAAAGCCATAAAAAATACCGACACACATGATCAGCATTCAGCTTGGTATCAGCGATGAGGCCGGCAAGAGCGGCAAGAACGACAAGCGCTCCCCTCCCATCTCTTCAAGGCCTAACATGATGTTCACTGCTGATTGGCCAGTAATGGCCTTGTGGACCCCTTGACTCCTTCTATTGAAAAAAGTTACATGGGTGAAACATCATTACCTCGAGGCATAATCAATCGAGGGGCAACAACTGCGAATACGCCCGCGCTGGACGTGCCATCAACGTCGATGGAACCGTCGATCGAAGCTCGTGCGCCGCGAGACTCCGAATGAGGGGTGGGCGCCACAGTCCACAATTCCAACCACGCTTCGATCGCCCAACTGACCTCGATATCGGACTGAAATCGCAGGATCGCCGTCCGTCAGCTAGCCGGGCGTCCCCACGCCCTCATACACGGAAGAGGACGAGAAACCACCGCAACCACGGAGGCGACGGTCGCCTCAGGTCTCCTCGTCCTCGACGCAAGGCCGGAGATTCCAAGACATCAACTCCACCACCGCGTCACCCACAACCTCACCACTCACCTGAGTCCTCCCGCGATGGCCTGTAGGTCCCCCCGACGGCGGTGCGCTGCCGCTTGGATCTAGATCCGTCGTCGATGGACATGGTTCGCGTGGTGATTGATAATTATTTGCTTTGGTGATGGGTGGGAGGGGTTGGTCCTTTCCTTGCAGTTTTTGAAACCAGTAACTCGCAGGTGATTAACGACCCTAACTTTTAAAATAACTAGGAGTAACAAGATATTTAGGAGCTAAATATAAATTAGTGCAATAAATAAATTCTATGAAAATTAAATAATAACCAAATAAAACACCAAATGAACAAGATATTTACAGACATAAAAATGGTGATTGTTGTATTTATGTTACCTATCAATTTGTTTTAACTCTCCATCATAATTAGCAGATCACAGTCGGCCCCCCGGCGCGGCACACGATCCCCATCACTGAAGCTATGGGTAGTAGTAACTGTAGTTCATAATCACATTCGAACTACCGACATAATAACCAGAGTAACATGAATACAGCAGGATCAGGCTACGATAGTTTGGCTTTGGATCCCCCTATTTGCCTTAGTTGAGCATAATGAAGATCATGTTGGGAATATCTCTTTTTGGCTTGAATATATGCCTCAATAATTGTTTCATATATCTTGAGACATAATAGACTGAAAGATTCAGATCAAAACGTGGTTGTTTTGAAGATATGTAATTCAACCGAATTGATCCCGGGAATGACCACTCAAAGCCCGGTTCCCAAGGGCATTCAAAATATGAGATAATCAACATAATCAACATTCTTGATTAGTTACTTAATAAAAAGGCTTCAGCTGGCCACAAGGCATGAGCTTCCAAGCCATGCATGCTTAAGTCCCATTAAGAATACCCTCTAGACAGAGTGCAAACGACCATACTGTATGATGAGTGTAAAAGATAAATCTTACCTAGGAAGCACAATCACGGCTTCCCCCCAACTAAGTTCCAAGATGTGTATTTTTTGCATGGAGTCTTCTATCAAGTTAGCCCCACAATTTAAATTAAAAAAGAATGAATTGGCCATTGAGTTGCTGATTTATAAGCTCTTCAGACGAGAACAATGACGTTTGGGTGAATTAATTTCCAGCTGGTTCCAATTTTCAAATATTTGAAAAATCTATTATTCTGCTGTAGACCAAGTAAGAGCTACCTCCGAAATATGGATACGACTGATTCAGGTATTTTCAACCGCCGTGTACATAGATTCGATCAACGAATAACCGTTTTTGATTATCTCTGATGAATATTTTACTGATATCAAAAACTTATCACATGTCGTATCCGCAGCATCATAAAATCATCGTCAACCAGCCTGTTTTCATGTGAAAACACCTGTTTTTAACCGAGAAAATTATTTTTCTTTTGTTGTGGTTGTCATTAGTTTGATGTCAGTCAACATAGTTCACCAACAGTTGAAACCCACTGCCCGACCGTTGCCCGAAAACTTCTCCGTCGGAAAATAGCAGCCTTCATTATTCTTCCCCACGTAGGAGTCACATATGAAAAGTCTGTCCCCCTTCTCTTTTCTTCAAATAGATCGGAACATTTGTTCTCCGCCGTTGCAGCTTTGAGCCCGCCCTCTCTTTTTTTGAACCGTTCACACAACAGCAAGAAGCAAATCCAAATAATGAAGTATCATGTACTGACGATACTCACTCCTCCTCCGCCCACGCACATCATCATATAGGTACCCCTGCCTACACCTGTCCCCATCCCCTCATCACAACACCTCTGTTGCCCGACAACAACTGACAACACCAACGTCGATATTTTTTTGTGGCCGCCACCCGATCGACTGTCACCCTCCGCGGCGGCGAGCGCGGTCAGCTCCTTGCCATCCCCTGCCCGGCCAGCTCTTCTGTGTCCGCCGCCAGCTCAACCATCGCCCTCCGTGACGGCAAGCTTGGCAAGCTCCTCTGCAGTCGCAGCTCCTCCGCGGTCGCCACCAGCCCGTTGCCCTCATCGACGGTGTGCTCGGCCAGCTCTTACACGGCAGCCGCCAATTCGACCGTCGCCCTCTGTGACGGCAAGCTGCAGGCTGACTCCTATGTGGCCGGCGGTAGCTCGATCATCGCCGTCTGCGATGGTGTGATCAGCCGCAAAAGGTAAGCTCATTTTTATGGTTGGAATAGTTTTTCTTCAGCTCATTAACCTATTATTTTTTTTATCCATCCTAACCACACGAAGTTGCATCGGCGGGATCCTGCCAACTTCTCCTTGGGCGGGATCCTGCCTACTTCTCCTTCTTCAGCGCCGGCTGATCGTCCTGTCCCAAAGCTTGGCGTAGAGCCTGAGGTAAGAAAGTGAGTCGATTTATTTTTGTTTAGTTTCAAAAAAATGAACTAATTAAATGTTTTCCTCTTCCTTCAGGTCGACAGGGAGGGGGCGAAGCAATTGCAAGGACATCCGTCCTGCAATATTCATAAAGTGCAACACGGATGGGCGGCCGGTAAGCTTTGGTTTAATTTTTTGTTTTATTTAAAACAGCAGAACTAATATCTATCTTTATCATCCCGACCCGACGAACCGA
>JALLPA010001735.1:0-10210 GCA_036939895.1 Thalassiosira exigua | reverse complement strand
AATTACGTTGTAAAGACGCGGCCAGGACCGCGACGTCTCGGCACGAGACCATGGCAGAGCGGGGTCGCCACAGCGTGATCAAACACACGAATGCGAGCTCGAAAAGAAAAAAAACGATGATTACCTACGTGTTTAGGTAACGTTTTACCCGCCCTATCCAGGATCTTGCAGTTCGCCATCTATCGTCATGCATGGTGGCATGGTGGCGTTGGCGTGTTGGCTTTGTTGGCGCAGGTTGGCGCTTGGCGTGGCGCTTTTGCGCGCACCTCACACTGTAGTACGCTAGAATTTTGATGTTATCTAGAATACTTGATATTAATTTAGACCTAGTTTGACTAATAAAAGGAATATTAGATCCAAAAAATGAATAATCATAAGAAATATGTGGCGGTTTACTTCGATCAGACTCTTCAACTTGAGCAGTACAGTGTTTTGGCCCCACACGGAATTCAACGAATTGCTTCACGGCGCTAAGTCACGGGTCAGTCACGCAGATTCAATATTCAATCACGAAAATTGGTCACGAGGTCACAGATTCAGAGCGGCCCGGGTGGATCCTGCAAAAACCATTCAAACAATCAGAGCACATGACATCACGTGACTGATTTCTGTGCTCACGTGACACTGATTGTTATAAATTTCAATCACGCTGAATACACGGAGGTGCGATAACGTGACGGAAAACGAACGGCAATTCTACCGGAAATTTCGAAAACAGCGGGGGCGGGGCGCGACGTGGAGCATGAAGGAGTCGGCGGCGCAATCCTCGGCCCAACCGCGACGATGACGGCGACGACGCGGGGCTCGCCTCCGCCGTCGCCGCCTTCGACGACGGCCTCCCGGGCGGCGTCCGCTGCGGCTCCTCGGGCGGCCCTAGCGTCGCCGTCGTCCCCCGCGTCGCCTTCGCCCCGCGCCCGCGCCTCTCGCGCCTCCCCCCCCTCCCCCTCCCACTCCGCCTCCCCCTCCGCCGCCTCGTCCGCCTCGTCGGTCCGATGGCGAGGGCAGCACGGCCTCTCTCCCCGCCAGCGCCGGCTGCTCCAGGCGTCGGCGCGGGCGAAGGCGCAGCGGGAGCGGGAGCGGGCGGCGGCCGCGACCGCGTCGACGGGAGGCGCCTCCCCGTCGTCGTCCCACACGCCTTCGCCCGCGACGCCCCTCCCGTCGTCGAATCCGTCGGAGGCGGCGAAGGGCGGTCTCGCTCCCTCGCCGAGGCGGCGGGGGGCGCGGTCCCCGCAGCCGCCCTCGCCCGTCCGCCGCGGCGAGGCTCCCTCGACGACCGCGCGGCCGTCGTTTCGCTGGGTCGACGACGAGGGAGCGGACGCCGAGGCCGAGGCCGAGGCGACGAAGCGCGACGCGGGGGGCGGCGGCAGCGGGAGCGGCGCCGGATCCGCGGCCCCCACGGAGGCGACCACCGCGAGCATCGACGACGGGCTGAGCAAGGGCCTGAGGAGGAGGCTGAGGCTGGACGCCGAGGGGGGCCGCGACGAAGGAGGCGACGACGACGGCGACGTCGACGACAACATCGGCGCGGGGAGGCCGTCCCCGTCCTCCTCGCCGACGTTCGACGTGGGCGAGGAGGGGGAGGCCGTGGTCGCGGCCGTGCGGGGCATGGTGAGCGATCGCGTGAAGGCCCTGGATCGAGGGAGGAGGCAGGAGCTGCAACAATGCCGTCGACAGACCCGACCGAATCCACGGCACCGGCAGGGGCGGCGCCCTTCCGCGGGAGAATCTGCCCTCGAGGAAGACGGGGGGGGGACGGGCGGTCCCCTCCACCTCCGCCTGATCCGCGAGGAGGGGGAGGGCGCGGCGGCCGCAACTACCTCCGTCGCCGCCGTCACTCCTCCCCGCCGCACCGGGGGACAACCCAGGAGCTCACCTCCGCGCAGGAAGGCGTGGGCCCGCTATCCCTCGGACGAGGTGTTGGACGACGACGCGGGCGGAAATCTCGCTTCGCGAGCGAGGTCCGGGGAGGGGCCGTCGCGTCGTTGGCCGCCCATGTCCGCGGCGGCTCGCGAGGTCGAGGAGAAGGATGCCCGAGGTTTCGGCGACGGCGATCTGGAGCCGTCGGACCGACGATCGCAACGACGACCGGAGCAGCGAGGGCAACGGCCGATACAGCAGCAACGGCCAGTGCAACGGCAACTGCAACAGCATCGACAACGACAATCGGAGCAGAAACAGCCCGCTGCGGCGCCGTGGGGGCAGCGACAGGGACGGGGAGAGAAGGTGCAGGAATTGCGTCGATGGCAGGATCGGCCGCAGCATCGACCACAGCCGCAAGAGTTGCGACACCAACAACTACACCGAGAGCGGCAGCAGGAGCGGCGGGGGCAGCAGCGCAACGAACAAATGCAGCGGAGGTTTCCGTCCGACGAGAACGTCGCGAGAGGCGTCGACCGGAGCAAGGAGAGGTTTCCGTCCGACGAGGTCGCTCTCGCGAGGGGCGTCGACCCGAAGGAGGCGAACCTGCGCTACTACCGCGTCGCCTTCCCCGGGACGGTCGCGCTGCTCTCGGAGGATCGGCTCGCGGGAGACGACGCGGGCGACGCGGGAGCGGACGACGGCGAGGACGACGAAGAAGGGGGACCGCGGCGCGTAGGCTACGGCGAGATCGTGGCCACGTCCTCCCCTGAAATTGTCGTTCCGGTAGGCGACGGCGGCCGTCGGCTCGTCCGGGCGATCCGGGTGGACGCGGTGCTCGCGGGGGGAGGGGCGCCGGGCGAGCTGCGCGACCGCGATCGAGGTCGAGGGCATTGCATGTACCTCCTCCTCGAAACGGCGCGCGGCCCGTCCGGACGACCGTCCGTCCGGGACGATCCCCGGGACTCCGTCGTCGTCGTCGCCCGTCCGCTTCCCCCTCGGCTCGTCGGCGCCCTCTCCCGCTCCCTTCGATCCGCCGCGTGCGCCGCGGAATCCGCTCGGGAAGCCGGTCCGTTCCTCTATCGCGCGACGTCGTCCTCCCCCGTCCCGGTGCTGCGCGGCCCGTTGGACGACGGCACCTCGGCGTCGGCCAGCGGGACGGGATTGCTGCCCGGGACGGTCGTCGGCGTGGAGCGGAGGGTGACGCTGCCGCTGCGGTTGGCGAGGGCGTTCGGGGCCGAAGAGGGCGGCGACGGCGACGGCGACGGCGACAGCGACTTGACAACTAACGGCGACGCCCTGGTGGACGACGCCGACGCGGGCGAGGTGACCTTCCTCAAGCTCGCCCGGAGGAGCGGGTGGGTCGCCGACCGCACGGTGGACGAGCGGGACGGGAAGCGGAGGGTCGCGTATCGGATGCGACCGGTCGCGGAGGGGGGGTTCGGCGGCGACGGTACGGGCGTCAGTACATACAGCGGGGGAGTCGGCAAGGGCGTCGGCGCGCCGACAAGCGCCTCGCCGTCAGCGCCGGCTTCCGCGGCCGACGTTTCGCGCTGTTCTACCGCCGACGCCTCCTTCTGCTCCCTCGGCTCGGCCCGCTCGGCGCCGTCGTCCGTGCGGACCCCCGCGGCCGTGCGGGATCGGCGGAGGCGGAACCGGAGGCGACCGCCCTCCCTGGGGGCGGAGCGCCTCGCCTTCCCGCCGCCGATGCCCGCGACGTCCGCCGCGGCCAGGGGAGCCGCCGCGGGAGGGTCCTCGTTCGACGGAGGGACGGGAGGGGCGTCGGACGTCGCCGACGGGTCGTCCGGGACCGGGACCGCAACCGGGGACGGCGCGCAGAGCGGCGTCGAGGTCGCTCTCGCGAGCGACGTCGAGCGGTGCGAGCGACGGTACCTGATGCGCGTCCTCGCGCCGGGGGGGCTCAAGATCTTGGACGCGCCCCACTTTCAGGTGAGGAAGAGACGAACGTTGGGGAGCATGCCCAGGTTTGGATGCTGGGCAACTTTGACAAGGAGAGAGTGTTTAGTTTTCGTTTCGTTCTCGGTTTCTCGCGATGACCGAGCGTAGTCGCGTGGGTTATGGGGTCCCATAGGAGGGTACCGTACAGACAACTGCAGTCAAGTGGGCGTGTGTACGGTGCGAAGGGTCCCAAAAAGGGTACACACAAGCGCTCTCGAGCTGCCGAGCCGAAGCAACGCGCATGGCACAACTGGCCTCACCTCACGACCCAACAAAAAAGGAATACTACGGCGGCGGGTTCGTTTGTTCCTTGGCTGCGGCGGCGGCAGAGCGCCGCAGCGACGGGCGGGGCGATGCGACTCCGGTGGAATCCTGGGGCATCCGCTCATCTCGAAACCGTCAGCGGGGGGCTGTCGTTTGCCGGGATTCGCGCTGGTTTCGGTCGATTGACTCTTTCATGAAGCAAGCTGGCGACTGCGGCGCCTGCGACGCGCTGGATGGGTCTGCCATCGTATTTGCTTGGCGCTTAGGGCTGATCGACGTGCCTCGACGGCAGAAGGATCGAAGATGCTTCGCTGGTTCCCCCCGGATTGTCCTGTACTGATTGCGTCATACAATGTCTGGAAAAGTAGCGTTGGCCTTGAACTGACAAATGTTGACTTGCATTTAGCCGGGCCTCGCAACTCAACGATGTTCGTCGTCTTACAGGTGTCCAATCTGATCCATCACGGCGGCGGTCCCTCGCCGGCCTCGAAAGCGCACGTGCCCCGCGGCGGCCACGTGTCCCCCTTCGCGCGCACGAACGCCATGATCGGCTCCTCCGCGGAAAGTTCCCCCGCGTCGCCGTCACCGTCGGCGGGAGGAGGGCGCAAGCAGATGAGCGCCTCGAACGTCCCCCGGGCGAGCAGCCCCCGGGTGCGCTTCCTCGCCCGCGGGCAGATCTTCGAGGCCTCCCAGCGGATGGAGGTCACGGGCGAGGGCATCCCGTACGCCCACGGCCGGGGCCTGATCAAGCTGGCGGACGGGAGCGGGTGGGCGATCGTCCCGCGCGACGAGGATCTGGCGGCGCAGCTTCGCAACGTCGGAGACGACGGCGGGGGCGAAGGAACGCGGGGGCGAACGGCCGCGTACGAAGAGATCGGGAACGCCCTGGTGCCGATCGGGAACGATGCCATCCGTCGTCACCCTCCTGCCTCGTACCATCAGCATCATCGGCCGGTGACCACGGTTGCGACGCCCTCGAAACAACGTGCGTCGGCGGGGGATGTTTCCCTGGGGCACAATCCATCGTTACACGACGACGAGGTCGTCTGGCTGCGGATCGTGGCACCCGACCACGGCATTAAAGTGCTGCTTCCGCCTCCGCAACAGCAGAGGCAGCGACTCGATGCGGCTCGGGACGAACCGAAATCGAACGCCACTCCTCCTCTGTCGAGGCACAACCGCAGCCGGCCCCCGTCCGCGACGAACGATTCGTCCGAGGTCGCCTCGTCGGCGGCGGGCAGCTCCTTCTTCGATTCCGTTTGGAGCAAGGTCTCGATCACCCCGACGAAGGCAGAGGGCGAAAAGAAGGACGGTCAACAGGGCTCTCAGGGGGGCCAGCGCGCGCCGGAAGTCGCGAACGATCATCCTTTCGGCCAGAAGGGGGACCCGAATCGGCAACAGAACCCGACGCTCCAAGTCATCCCCTGCGGAATGGTCGTCCCCGTCGAACGATGGGAGGATGGCCCCGGCAGCGTCAAGGTGAGTTTTCAACGGACGTTCACGCAGTCATCATCTCAAGGGCCCAAAAACCTCAGCAAGCCCCTCCCCATTTCTCCCCAATAAACGCAGAGTTTCGTCCGCATACGCGACGGCCGAGGTTGGATCCCCCGTCGCCTCGGCGAGACCGTGTACGCCCGCGAGGTCGACCCGCCCGAAGTCCGACGGGGATCCTTCTGGTTCCGCGTCCGTTCCGTCCGCGGCGCGGACGTGCGTCGCGGGCCGTCGCTTCGGGCTCCGATCATACGATCGGACCGGGACGACGGAGTGTCCTTTCGGTTCGAGTGCGGAGAGCACCTGAGGGCGTCGGAGGTCCTCGCCGTGCGCTCCTCGCGGTCGGGAGGAGGGTCGGGGGTCGCGGAGCGCTGGGCGAAGCTGTATCGCAAGCGCGACCGCAAGGGCGATCGCGACCTCGGTCGCCGCGAGGAGGACACGTCGATCGGCGGCCCCGCCGACGTCTCGTCGCCGGACCGACGCCCTCCGTTGGAGTCGCTCGTGTCTCCCGGCGAATGGGTCCAAATTCACGACGGCAACGCGAACGCCCGCGAGCCCTTCCTAGAAGAATGCTCGACCGCTCCTTCCATAGAACGCAATCGCGACGGGTGGCGATACGTCGCGGTCCGACCCGGAGGAGCGCGCGTCCGCCTCGGCCCCTCTCCGAGGGCGAACGTCGTCCCCGACGCGTTCGTGCCCGAGGGAGGAGAGTTCGCGGTGTCGGAACGGGTCTCTGCGGCGGACGGGAGCGAGAGGACCGACTGGCTTCGGCTCCGTAACGGACGGGGATGGGTTCGCGCCGTCGGGAGCGGCGGCGAGGACGTCGCCCTGGAGGTCGGCATGCCGAACTCGAGCGACATCGACGTGGAACCTCATTCCCACAGGATGGTTCGTCGAATTCTCGGAAAGGGATCTTAGTCCTATTATGCGCGCGGCAATGGAACCGGTCGCATCGCATACCCCTATCGTTCCGATGAGCCCCAGCGCCCAGCTGTTACAAGCAGATGCTGCACGGTCGAAAGGACAACTTAATTTGGCATGTTAAGCCTCTTTTTTGCTTCATACCTTAAAGTTCGGCAAGTTGTTAAGCCTTTTTGCATTGCTTTGTGAACGCTAGGTAGCATACCTTGACCCTGTCAAAAAATTGTGGGTATGTACAGTGGGTCCACACTTATTATTGCCAAAAAACACAGGAGATAAACTGATATCATACGCATCATGTAAACGATCTTAATATAATGCCCCAGTGTTCGACATGTTTGTCATTCTGTGCAAAGCCAACGGCTCACAACAGCCAGTAGCATTTTGATGGAAGGAATTTTCATCTGAGAATAATCGAACTGGAATTCAAAGAAGGGTGCATCAAAATTAATGGTCGAAAATGAGAATAATAAATTCTAGCACAGGTGAGTAATAGATTGCCGGTGTTTATTATTCTCATATTTCGTAGATGGTATTATTGAGCGTCTTGCCTTGGTATACAAGAATGCTGGGCGACTCTCCCTGGTCGCTCTAACCAACCTACAACATGTTGTTATGAATCTGTAACTGAAATGCTTGCCACCGACGCCGTAATAATGCTAGATTTTGTTCTTGGCCCTTTTTGGCAGTTTCCTTGAGCTCTGACAGCATATGGTGTAGTTTTCTCGAGGCCTCTCATTCTAATAGACCAATGATTGGATCGTACTTAGATCAGATCAGTTTCGAAGTGAGGAAAAATGAGTGTGATAGTGTTCCGGCTCTTGAGTCTCCTTGTCTCGACACTGGTTTTCACGTCACCCAATACATCGAAATCCAAGATGCATGTCAAAGGAGAATCCATAAAGAACCCACCACCCAAATTCCTTCTTTCTACCAACAATCGCCCAATCTGACGCACGCGACGGCGGCTCGCACGGTTGCCGGGTTTTACCTTTTTGTTTCTTGTTTTAACATCAATGTCGAATGTCAACAAGTTTTCCTCGCCTGTCCACGGCCATTCTGAAATGTGGACAGTCCACTTCAATGAGAAGCTTGGGACTGTCAATACTTCATTTGCATAAACAATCTCATCCTCAGTGTGTAATGGAATGTGGTCAAAATTGAGAAGTCTGTGCACATGTTATCTTCAGGGTTGCCGACGGATACACACGCATCATACTTTACTTCAGTTCGATTATCGTAATGATCCGGTCCCGTCCAAGTTATCAGTTCTGCATCACCAATGCCGGCCCTGTTCACAACATCATTTTGATTATCCACCTCTAAAAGCTTGCCAAACTTTATGTCCACGACACGATCACAACTGTCATCAAAGCACCAGCTAAATCCATTTCTTTTTGGGGTGAATTCCAGGCGCCTGTCCTCATGTTGTCCACGCACCTTTCTACTGCTGGCGCAGATCAAAATCGCAAGTTGTACGAGTAGCTTAAGCATAGTGATTGATGTCGAAACGCTCATTGCTTTTATTGTTTTGGTAGATGATTTGTGGCTCGAGCGAGCTCTGTCGAAGCCACCTTCCAAAGAGAAGAGCACTCAAGATACCTAGTGTGTCAAGGCGACGCGAACACCGTAAAAAATAATAATAAACCCGTCCGCAGTCAGCCGCACATAGATGTTCGCGCAGAGACAGCATACAAGCAAACTCAAGCAAACCCCCCTCACTCCAATGCACCTCCAGTTCGCAGCTGTTCGTAAGAAAGCATGCAGATTTTGGAGGTTGGCACGTACTTCTGAACACATCATGCTGCATGCGCCTTTTGCATTGCTTCATGCTCTATCTAGCTCTAGAGAGATAGAGATCTCGTTATCGCCATTCTGTCTTTGGATGGCGTTCTCATATTGATATCATTCACTGTCTCTTGCGGCAAGGGTGTTCTTATTTTTTGCAGCTCTCTACCTCTCAGAGCTCTCTCTATGTAGAGCTCTCTCAAGAGATCTCTCTCTCGCTTCGCGGCTGACGCTCTCACCAAAGGAAATTCAACAAACATCAAACGAAAGCGGCCTTTACCTCACCCTCGCGTTGAAATCTGCGTCGTCGGACGGACATCGAGCGGTGAGAGTAACGATGCAGATTCCGTTACCGCTTTTTGGAGCTCTTTGTGATCACTTCAAGTTTGCTTTCGTCCAATCACACAGCTTCGTCGTCTCCCTGATGGCACTCAAGCCGTCGCTACTGCTCTGGTAGCCAATGCCAAGCATCCTCATCGTAATCTTTATCTTTCTGATGAGGATAATCAGGACAAGAGCGAAGATGACCAGAGTGAAGATAAGAGCTCTGAGGAGAGTGGAGATAGTAGCTCTGGAGATCCAAACCCTGACCCCGTGCCAGAGTGTGGTGGAGGATTTTGCGATAATGGAACTTGCTGTCCGTGCTTTGGACGTACCGAAATCGAGGAATCCATTTCTCATTATAATTTTTTTTGTTGGCATGGAGAGGGGCCATCGTATGATATTGATTTTGGCTATCAACCTGGCCATGCGGATGCCACAGCATGCACCGGGGATGGTTGCGGCAGTTGCGACGCAGAACTAGTAGGGTGTGGACTTTATTCAGAATCAAAGGGGATTCATGTTGAAGAAGCGCCCATTAGCTCTGAAGAGAACTATTGCTGCGATTCCATCATGAAATCCATACTTCACAACTGCCCTGTCCGTCGTTAAACAGCAGCTTGCTCAGGTCGTCTGCCAACTGTCCCAAAGGCAGCTTACTTCCCCAAGTGTGCTAAGAAAGGCACTAAGGAACTAGGATCTGTAGCTAATAGGGGAGATTATTAAATATAAAAGAGAATCTCTCTCAAGCACCTTGCTTTGAATTATTATTGCCTTCTGTCTCATCCTATACCGCTACCCGCACGTAGCTTCAGGTGGACCGGCTGCTTCCAAACATCACCTGCGAAGGCGGGGCCGTGGATGGACGTACGGTACAATACCTCCGCCCGGGAAGATCATGCATCATGCACATTGACAGTGGGACGGTATCTCTGGAAGGCATCCGCATAGTATCCTCGATGTTAAGAAGTTTAGCAGCGAGTCCGTCGACATCAGCGTGGTTTCGACTTGCTCACTCGGGAACTGATCCTCTTGAGCAGCTTCCGGCTCTTCCTCCGCATCGACGCCGCCGTCCTCCTCGACCCATCCAGGGGCACGGGATCCCCGCCTTCCGCGTTGACCGCCGCCCCGGCCTCTTCGCACTCCTCGCGGGGCGCAGGGTGCTCCTCCAGCACCCGGGCGAACGCCGCCCGCCTCCCGGCGCTGAGGGATCGCACGACCTCGACGCTGCACCACTCCGGACAGTCGCCGCGAGCGATGAGCTGGTCCAGCTCCCGGAAGTTGCGTTTGTGCCGCGCGAGGAGCTCCGACTCCCGCGCCGACGAGGGCGGGGCGGACGGCCGTCGTCGCGGCCGGTCCGACGGCGTCGACGGGGCGTCCCGTCGCCGCGCCGCGCCGTCCCCGCCGACGGAGGAATCTATTGCGCCGCCGCCGCCGACGCCCCCTCCTTCCTCGAGCCTCCTCCGCTTCTGCTCCTCGGCCCCCCGCAGCGCCGCGGCCGCGCTCTTGCACCACTCGGCCGCGACCTCCGCGTAGGTCTCGGGCGCGCTTTGTGTATCTGCGACTCCCACGGGCAGGAGCGGAGCATCTCCACCTCGGCGTGGACGCT
>JALLPA010001734.1:0-10220 GCA_036939895.1 Thalassiosira exigua | reverse complement strand
GGGGGGGGGGGGTGTGTTCCACTTAGTCGCACTCCACTGTATGTGATCATTTCTTAGAATATTAACACATTTTCAAACCCTAACCCTAACCCTAACCCTCTCAACCAAAAATCACCAACAAAACGAATAAGAATAATGCAAAGCCTAATAAACATCTTATCATAATCTAATTTGCATCCATCATTCGGGGGGTTTGCTTCTACATTTTATGATGTACAATAATGACAATAGGTCATGTTGCTCCATTTACACTTTGCATCTGTCTCCTCCATTCTTTGCCCTTGCAAATGTTGTTGTAAATATCTATCTTGGCCATGACCTATTCTATTGCACATCTCATCTCCAAGATGTCACGTTCCTGCTAATTCCGCCATCGTGTGCTGCCCGCCAATCATGCTGCCATAATAATTGTCATTGGTTTCGATTTCATCAGACACAGCAACCAAATACAGCATATGTATCCTTTCTGCACCATTTCTTGTTCACAGTGGGATCAGCAATGGTTTTTTCATCGGATGGATTTCGAATTTTTCAAAGAACAACATTACCAGCTTTTAATAACAAATGACATAGGAATCAAAACCGTTTTGCCTATAGTGCATGAGGTATGTGCTAATGCGGACACCCCACCGAATGAGAGGCACAAGTGTCTTTACCCAGGATTCTGTTGGTCACCGATCATTGCAGGTGACAAGCAGTTAACAAATAATTCGAGGCAGGCAGTGGGTGTGGGTGCATATCAAACCTGAAAAATCAACCTCATCATCATGTTGTTATGACCGGTGCTGCCCCCTTAGAAGGTATATTTTATTCATTCGTAACAAAATACATGAGATAGAGACATGTAGCTCCCGACATAGTCCCCCATCTCCTCTCTTCTCATCACTTACAATTCTACTACCTCTAGAGGAACACCTCAGCGACCTCTGCTTATTGTGGCTCTTGCAAAGCTCCCCTAACCACTCTTTGTCAGCATCACTCCGTGAGACATGGGGAACCCTTGACGTCACCAGAATCCCAGCGAGGATAACTGTGGCGTCATTGATGGGGCGGCCAATGTCCTGACAGATGATGTAAAAGGACCCTGTGGGTGCACACCTGGTGTGGAGGAGGCTAATCCGGCCCGGGCCATCTGGCATCTCAAGTACCCAACTTGCCTTAGAAACACAGGTACCTGGGAGAAACGCAAAGCGTCTTTGGGTGGGCCTAAGAAAACGCAAGGCGCCTGGGGATTTGAAAACAAAGGGTCGTGTTTTTAAGAACATTAAAAATCCATTAAGTTTCCCCAAAACTTCTTCAAACAACGAAACTTTATTATGTAAGAAAGAGCAGTAAAAGATACGATAATTTGAAAACACAACAGCTTTTGAAAACAAAGGCGTCATTGAAAACGGCGATAAAACACACAAAGCGTCTTGATATTAAAAAAACCGAGATTGTATTTTCTAAGGCAAGTTGGGTAGGTACATAAACATGAGCACTGGCTGTTGCATTTCATTGGTACATATGTAAGCCTGAGTTTTGTAAAAACCGTGGTTGATTTTCCCCGCCATTTTCCTCCGACGAAGAACACCCTCCACGTGGCATTTGACGACGATTTTGGCAACATGGGCATCGATCGACTCAGCGTCTTCTTTGCCGATCCTATGTTGAAGTTGGCGGTCGCTGTTGAGGTCAGGGTCCATGGATCGGCGAAAGTGGTTTACGGCGGCAACACCAAAAACTCATATGTACGGTCTCTCTATCTCCATTTTACGGTAAAATCGCCTGACACCTCAGACAAAACAAACAACGCGACACACAACGCACACGACTTTGCTCCCGTAAGCCGTCTGTTGGCCAATTTGACCTGTGTTTTCCTGGATCAAATTGACCCGAGAAAGAGACAACGACGTTCCATTTCCTCAACATCGGTCATTTCCGCCATAAATCAGATAGCTGAGTAATAAATATCAAATAACAAATTTCTTAAGTATTTTGCAATAAAGATCTATCAACAAAAACCCATCAAAGTGCCGCTAGTGCCTGTGTGGGGATATCGTGGTCAATGTTGTTCGTTCCAGTCAATCGTCGCGCTGATCATCACACAGACGCTAGCGCGAAGAGAAATGCGTGTGCGCTTGGAAACACGCACCCACCTCGACGCCAACCTGCGGCCCAGGTTGACGGAGGAGCTAGCGGCGGCGGGGCGGGCAGGAGGAGGAGACTTTTTTGTGGAACAAACAAAATTTCGATGTTTTCTCGGAATTTTGTTTTGGCCGGCGCATGCTGACCTTAGGGTTTTCGGCAATATCAGCCAAAAAATTAACCACGGATTTTACAAAACTCAGATATGGTTCCTCAAGGAGGGCTATTTTGGTCTTTTGAGTCTTGCGTATTGAGCTAATGACGTAAGATATAGGGTTAACGAAACAAGAATGACTTTAAACCGATTTTTGTGATAACTTTCTCGAAAGCGATTGCACACGGTCATAAGATTTGAGACGTACACGAATGACACTGTCTTCCTTACTAAGCGGAAAAAGTAATAAGGAAAATAATTAAAAATGAATATTCAGGAACAAATTACCCTAACAATAAATGTATATTTATGAAAACTAATCAATGTTGTTCTTAATTTCATCATTTTATTCGAAAATTAGCTTCCGGGACTTTGATTGGCCTCACTTCAAACGCGGTCAAACCTATGCGGTCGTAAATAATACATCAGACCGACAGTTGGTTTTGTCCATAATTCGACTGTATTGACATTTTACTTTCGAGGGCCATTTGTTCTGGTTGTCAAATCCACAAATATTGATAACAACGACAGCACTATTTTGTCAACGATTCTCCTGGTTTGACATTTGACTTTCGAGGGCAATACATTTCCCTTGTTTGTCGACCCCAAATTTCGATCCAAGGTTCTCGTCGAGGACATTTGTAAAGACTCCGAAAACGAAATGGGCTGTTTAATTGGACATGCTACACGCAACAAAAACTAATATAACACATGTGCGTTTGCAATACTAAAAAACATTGAGATATGTCCTCCAATGACTCGTCCTCATGCATGACCCCGAAAAAGGGATCAACATCAATTATTCATGCGCGGTACATAGATATGATAGGTATGAGAAAGGATAGGTTTTATGAAAAAGCTTTTGTGATTAGGAGTAATTTCGTATTTCAATAATCCTCGATTAATTCGAAAAATAACTTTGTAATTTAACATTTTATATCCATTAATTGTAACATTTTCAGCTTTAACTACTTCTAGAAGGCTTTATCCATTGACACAGGATTCTGGATCACACTCATCATGGTCATAACCGGTCGTCATACTCCATTTGTCTTCGAATTTTTCGCAGCCGGAAACTTTTTTTGAGATCCATCTCGGGCAATATCTGCGACGCTTTTACGTGAGACTTTCATGCGAATTCAACGCTGGCGGGCGGCGGGTCACGTGACAACCTTCGCCGTCTCCGCGGATTTGCATTCTCTTTCATACTTACGTTTTTACGTAGTGCTCGGCGAAAATGTCACTTATGTGTGTGGGTTGTGCGTGAGGAATCGTGGAGGAATGTTTCGTACTCCTAGAGTTACTTACTATGTAAAAAATACTTATGTGGCTTTACTGTACAATGAGAAGATAATAATAATAATACATGATGATGATGTGTACTTAGGTACCTATGGTAGGTAATTCACCCAATGAACGACAGATGCCGTGCGTGGAAAGAGTTGGGCGGGCGGCGGGCGGCGGGCGGAGCGAAAAGGTTGGTCTGCACCGGCGGCGCCGCGCGGCATCCGCATGCTTTGCCGAGTTCTACTGCAGCGCGATAGCAGCAGCGCAAGTCGCAAGTAGTCGGGCGGGGCAGGCAGCATGCCGGCAGGGTCGACGCAGGTCGACGCGACCTTCCACAAGCGTCCACAAAAAATCCGACCCTCCGCCCGGCGCTCCGAAAAGGTGAGTCGACCGACCGTCCCGTCCGGTCAGCCGCCGGGAAGGACGAGAGGCTCGCTCGCTTCGACGTCGGCTCCGGGAAGGACGAGAGGCTCGCTCGCTTCGACGTCGGCTCGCGTAACCTCGTGTCATCCTAGCTCGTCTTAATCCTCGATATTCTGCGTCCTCTTTCCACCTCGCGGCAGGGACGTCCCGGCGAGCACCTCGGATTTCGCCTCCCTCGGCAAACTCTCCGTCGACGTCGGTCCCAGCGACACTCAAGAAAAATGAACCTCCGCCCCGGCCTCTTCCTCCTCGTCCTCGGGAGCGGGGGCGGCGGCGGCGGCGGCGGTCCGCCGACCTTCGCCGCGGCCCAAACTCCGGTCGCCTGTCCCGCCCCCGGCGGGGCGCCCTACGTCCTCCCCGCGGGCACGACCTCGATCCGGATCGCCCCCACCGCCGCGAGCGACGAGCTGTGCGTCCTCCGCCTCCGCGACGCGGGTTCGGGAGCGTTGGTGGCGCCCGTCGCGCGGAGCTACGCCGGTCGCGCGTGGGAGGAGGGAGGCGCGCCGTTCGCTCCCGCGAGAGGCGCGGGGCAGGTGGACTGCGACGCGGCGGGGACGGGGGAGTGCGATTTGACCTTGCCCCCCCCGGCCGCGGGAGAGGTGAGCGGATCGAAAGTTCGTGCGAAAATATTGCAGCTTCTCGGTTCGGCCGTCGCTCACGCATCGTGAACGACCCATCTCTGCGATTCGTCTCAGGAGTACGTCCTCGAATCCTACCGGCGGTCCATCTTCTCCGCCGACGCCTCGGCGGCCCGCTTCCTCGAGCAATCGACCTTCGGACCCACCCGCGCCGCCGTCGACGCCTTGGCGGCCTCCGGATTGGACTACGAGGGGTGGGTCGCGGCTCAGGCGGCGCTCCCTCCCAGCAGCTTGCGCCGGTTCTATCGGGAGCGGGTGAATCCCAAGTTCGAGTTCTCGGCCAAGGTCGGGACGGTGAGCAAGGGACCGTGCGAGATGGGCAGTCGGTGGAGGACATACGCGGTGAGTATCCCCCTCCGCCCCCCCTCTCTCTCCCTCGATTTTTAAGTCGCGCCGGAGAGCGGCCATTTTCAGCGGAGCTTTTTTTTGGCACCGCGCGGGAGTCGACCCGCGTCGGTACGGAGCTTCGGGTGCCCTCGTGGCCTTGCGGCGGACCGAAGACGCGGGAGTCGACCGCTCCGTCCGAAGGTCAAGTTCAAGTCAAGGATGTCAAGTCGGCTTGTACCGCCTTCGCTCTCCGGCTGGGATAGCCGCTGGCGCTCCGAGCGCACCCGAAGCCGGCGGCGAGGATGGCCCGAGCCCGCCCTCTCGCAGGATGGCCCGGGGCTACGACAAGGCTGCTATCGGCTGTAACCCAGGCCCTCGGCGCGATCGTTCGATGACTGCGCTCGCCCTGCTCCCGTCTGTCTCGATCATGCTGGACTCAAACTCCATGAGCGCCCACAAGAGCTCGGCCCGGCCACGCCGAACAAAGCGGCGCAGCGGGAGGCAGCGGGTAGAGCCTTCACACGAAGATCATGCGCAGATGACCCTTGGCCGTTGGCTCTGCCCGCCCAATCCTGTCTGCGTGGATCTATGTCGGACTGAGGGGTCTGCTCGCACGTACGCCAAAATCAAGATCAAGACGGCTTCGTACTGCGTTTGCCCGCCGGCCGGGTTGGCCGCTGGCGCCCCGAGCGCGCGAGGACGATCTAGGCCCGGACCTTTGTGCACCCCATGGCGTCGGCGAGCTGCATTGCCGCAGGTTGCCGCTTGCAGCAGATTGCCACACTGTTGCTGGCTGTTGCTGGTCCTCCCCGCGACTCGCGGCATCGACGGATCTTCTTATCATTCCCATCACGTGGAGTCACTGCCCAGCCCCACGTGACTCACTTCCAGAAAGTCACGTGAGGTACGAGCCTCACGTGACTCTAGTCACATGGGGCCGTGAAGTGACTCCGCGTGATCGGATGGTCGTACGATGCATTCAGATCTTGGACAAACGCTCATCTCTCGAACGCCCTTCCGCTTCCACGCCTCCTCGCAGATCACCTCCCGCGACGTCCTGTGGGACCGCCGCGCCGTCGTCTCCAAGTACCTCACCTTGGAGCAAGTCGCCGGCGTGCCCGGGTACGTCTGGAAGGTCGACGGCCGATTCCGCACCGTGACCCAAGATCCTCCCATGTTGCTGGACGGGGCCGACGAGGGCACTCCCCTGGCGCTCGACACGAGCCACGAGATCGTCAGCGTTCCCGGATGGACGTGGAGCACCGACTGCGTCGGTGAGTCTCGAGTGGCAACGCGTCTGCAATGCTCGTTTTGGTGCTTCTCGCACTGACCAAACCGTTGCATCTACCTCGATGAATCGCAGGGTGTTCCGTCCGCCTCGGCGCGGGGACGGTGGCCAATCCCCCCGTGTCCGTCGCGGGGGCCGAGGGCGTCCTGTCCCTGACGGTGCTGGACCTGCCCGACTTCCAGTCCCTCGCCCTCCCGTCGATCGAGTCTTCGGTCGATTATCCCATGTACTCGGCGTGGATCAAGGAACGCGAGAACGCCATCCTCAACACCACCGCCCTGGAAAGTACTGGCGCGTGCGACGGCATCCCTGACGTTAAGAGGCCCGAGCCTTGGGACGGAGGGGGAGTCGCCGCGGGACAGTTCGTCCCCGCGGGACAGTTCGTCCCCGCGGCGTTCGGGCAGGTCTTCGCGAAGAGCGTCGATGCGGCGACGGGTCTGGAGGTGACGATGGCGTACGATCGCCACCTGGCCTTGCCCGAGAACACCGTGGAGAACCCGGTGAGTCGAGCCAAGGTTGAGCGTCCATGTGTCTTCTAAGATTATGATGTCACACTCTGTCTTTCGAAACCGCTCGCTCGTCGGCGAAAATGCGCAGCTCCAAGACGGCGGCGGCCAGCTGGCCATGGACACCGCCCACCTTGTCGCGGGGGAGCAGGTCAAGTGCCACAACGTCATGGTGAGTCCGTCGCGCCGCTGCAAGCGAAGGACTTTTGCGCAAGTCTTCACTGCTCTCTCTTCTCAAATATACCAACTAATTTCCGTCCTAACTCTCTTGTATTCAGCGCAACTTCTACAACGAGGATCACTGCATCCTCTCCGCGCTCTCCACCGCGTGCGCCCCGGACACGGTGCCCAATGAAGTCATCGTCCTCGACGAAGCCAACCTCGTCGGCATCCGCGCTCTCACCGGCCGGTCCCTCTACGCCGTGACCGGGCTGACGGCCTCGACCGTCCTGGACCCCGCCACCGGCGTCGACGCGCCGTGCGCCACGAACCAAGCCCAGCGCTCCCGCTGGATCAAGGATCCAGACGACATCTTCTGCGACAACGTCGCCTCCTTGGGCGACGGCACCCTCGCCCTGTTCCGCGAGATGATCGAGCACCCGCCCGACGATCACGCGTTGAATTTGGACGTCGTCGACGCCCTCAGGGCCAACAAGCTATGCGATGCCCAAGACGAGGGCAAGGCCAACCTGGGCAAGGTGAAGCTCGACGACGGGAGCTGCTGGCGTCACGTCCATCCCGCCGAGCGGGACGTCCTCGACCTCACCGGGGCCGACGAGGCGCTGTACGACGTGAACGTGGCCGAGGCGACCTTCGCTTCGACAGAGATCTTCGAGGGCCAGGTCGCGGGAAACTATACGCTGATCGGCATCCTCGGCGATCACCACGAGATCGACGGCGACAGTCCTTTTCCCCTCAGCGACGCAGGCGTTCAGGAGGCCCACCGCACGCTCGAGTACAATCCCACCAACAAGCCAGTGCTCGTGTGCGGCAGTCCGGACGAGGTGAGATTGCCCCAAGGCTGCAATAGAGGCACAAAAGAAGCACTCTTCCGCATCATGCTTGCCTCGATGACTCTAAAACCTCATGTGCGCTGATCAATTGCCTCATTTGTCGACCTCGCTCGACACCAGGTGGCCTCCGATCCCTTCCACGGCGATCACGGCTTCGACGTCGTCATCCCCGAGTACACCTACGGATCGTACCGCGAGCGGAGCATCTGGGAACTGGCCGGGCAGAAGCACACCATCTGGACGGAGCTGGCGATGAACGGCGACGACCAGCTCCGCCTGCGGTCGGCGTGGTCCCTCAGCCAGATCGTCAGCGTCGGCGTGTCGGGGGAGCCCGGGAGGGACTGGGACATCGAGAAGACCGAGCCGTACCTGGCGTACTACGACATCTTCGTCAACAGCGGCCTCGAGAACTATCGGCGGATCATGCGCGAGTTCTCGTTCAACGTCATCATGGCGCAGTGGTTGAGCTTCGAGGACAACGAGTCGCTCCAGTACAACCTCGACACCAACGGCGTCGTGCACTTCCCGGACGAGAACTTTGCGCGCGAGATCATGCAGGTAAGTTTCTCACGTTTGCGTCGAGAGCTTTCGGGCTTTGACCTCTTGGCGCCGCTCAAACAATACTTGCGTGCCTCGTCCGGTCGTCGCGCGCAGCTCTTCACCATCGGCCTCTACGAGCTGAACGACGACGGAAGCGTGATCCTCCAGCCCAACGGCCACCCGAAGGACACCTATTCCATTGACGACATCGAGAACTACGCGCGGGCGTGGACAGGTGCGTTTACGACTAAGCGTTAGAGAGCGCACATTGCCTACGTGCTTGTGATTTAACAAATGCTGCATCTGCCTTCAGGATTCACGATGGGGGAAGAGCGCGGGGGTGCAAGCTCGGCCTCGCGGAGTCCCCAGGAGCTCTCGCTGGACCCGCTGAGGATCACCGTCACCAAGAGGGATTGGGCGCCCAAGAGCGACCTGCTGGGGGGGTTCATCGTGAGTCTCACGGCCCGGGTGAAATCTGGGGAAATCATTTCGCGCGACGCCTAACCCACCGACTCTCTCATATCTTAGGGCGACAAGGTGGCCCGTTGCGCCGATCTGCCGGCCAAGCACTTCCTCCGCAAGGGCGCGAAGTACATCCTCCTCGGCAGCAGTGGAGATCCAGGGCTGCACGATGATAAGGCAAAGTGCGAGTACTGTTATTTCCAATATCTTACTAACCTCATGGCGCACGCTTACAGTTACCTTATGGACAACCTTGACCTCTTTGAACCTTAGTTGGGCGACAGATCCAGACATGAATCACCTGGAGATCGAATCCACATCACCCCTTTATGGCGAGCTCTGCGGTGCAGATATGTTTGGAAGCTGTACTCTTCCGCCGACGGTGGTTATCGAGGACAATCTTATTTACGATGCTGCAGCCCAAGCTGGCCCTGAGTACAATGTCGATACGATCCGCGCCGTTCGGATGAAGGTTGGGTCGACTACCATCTGGTATGAGTACGTCCGGCTGCCGTGCGTCCAGCACGCCTTTTACGAGTGAGTCAACGCATTTCATTCCCACAATAAATCCAAGCCTTCAACGAACTCAATCGCCGCGCCTTCTTCCGCTTCGACTCTTTCTCAGAGATGCCAAGAGAGTTACCACGGGAAACATTCCATGGGATGACTTTGCGAGCATGTGCGCAGACCCCAAGCTTGAAGTTGCCGTACCCATGTGCTCGGCAGCAGGATGGGACACCAACCAAAGCTCGGAAGGCTTTATTCACTGCCACTATCAGGGTGAGAGGGTAACGTACTCAACGGCCGAGGACATCTGCCAGGAAGTTGGCATGGAGCAGAGCTACCCTTGGCTGGTGAAGGGATGGAAGGCTGGACCGTGTAAAGATGGCATAAGGAACAAGTCGTTTCGAGCATGGGCGAACACGGCGTGTAACTTGCAGGTCAAGGTTGAGGTTGGATCGGGGAAGGTCGCCATTGTCCACTCCCCTGGACCTGACAGACACGGGCGGGAAACCGTCGACAACATCGTGGCCCCTGACTCGCTCAATTTCTTCTCAGCTCCCTGGGAGGGCGAAGGTTTTTATCCCTCGTCGACTGACTGCGAGAACATCCCATCCTGTTCTGTTCACCAAGAAGAATATTGTATCTGTGACACCGTCACCACGGAGGCTAGTGTTTATGCGTCGACCAACGAAGTGACTTCGGTGGACGATCTCATGTTATCTTTGCACATTGGAGCGCCCGATCCCGCAACATTCGACAATGAGACTTACACCAGCTTGGACGATTGTGGCATTCAAGATGTGACAGTTTACTCCTCGTCGGGCGACTGCTCAAGTCTACCATCCGACACCATCTTTGGAATTGTAAGAAACAACAAGCAATACTTCCTCAAGAATAGCAAGTCGATAGTTTCCATCCCCCAGAGCGGTTTTTCTTTCAGGAACCCCGTGC
>JALLPA010001733.1:0-10217 GCA_036939895.1 Thalassiosira exigua | reverse complement strand
TCCCCTGTAAGAATATCTAAGCGATATTTTAGTCTCACAAATAGACTACTTATTTCAGTTCGAATATTAAAACTCAGATTTCAGGGTTTCAAATAAATTAAAGCCTCATTGTGCGATGGAAAGAACATAAATTGCTCAGATCTCATCCGGGTGTTCACTTTCCAACAATGCCAATAAGACTATATCACCAAACAGGGGCCGAAGCACGCACCTTTCAATGCAACCACCTTACTCTTTAGCCTGCATCACTTCTAACTCCCACATGGGGGGTCAGTCATGATCCATCTTTGCAGTACCTCACATGGTTGAGAGGATACGTGAGTAGACCGGCCGTTGCACAAGCTGTGGTTACAAAGGACCTCCTGTGACATCCTAATAAAATCATGAGCTCGTCTCGAGTGTTTTGTCTGCTAAACATTTGGTCCCTTTGGGTAATTTTGGCTCTATTCATTGGGCATTCGTGCTGGACAGCATCTTTGTCACATAGGAATTAGTACTATTTTGATTAATATCCATTGCTCCAAATGAGCCCAAGTATCTGCGCTTCGTACTGATCCAGGTGCCTTCGGTATGATGTCTGATGTTGATGTCTATATCATCTGCTGGGGTACATCCTGTTAGGCGCACACAAAAGTGCCTTCAAGTTGGTCATGATTTAGTTTATCTAGAGCTAGTTAGTGTCCATCTGCCGAGAAAAAAGTGCCTCTAGACACTCTAGTATACACCCTTCCACCCCACATGGGACCACGGGCAAATGGGATACAAAACCTCAAATCCGGATTTGATGCCTTGTGTCCTAATTCGCTGACGGTCTCAATTGGGGTGACACCCTTGGGACATGGAGATGTCGTCATCTGTCCTTGTAACAACTGTCTGTTGGAACTATGTGATCAAGTGGTCCCAACTGTGCCTTAATCTGATAGCAGTGCAATCAGTATAGCTTCCACCAGCAAATATACACTACCTGTGACAATAGAGCAATCCTTTCAACGCACTGCCCCTCCAATAAGCAAGATATGATCCAGGACGCCGTCACAATGCACTGCACGTGCTGCATGTTATCGCCCCCTCACAATCCAACCCCCTTCCGGTACAAAGGGAGGGGAATATACTCCAATGCTACGGAAGACCAGGGGGAGAGGTCCAACTCGAGGCAGCGTGCAAGCAGGCGGCGGTCGGTGGACTTCACTGCCCCCAACCGTTCATTCCAACTCCAACCCTCCTGCTCATGTTTCCATACAGTCTGATGGGCATAGCCCAACTAGGAAGTGCAGACAGTGGCTGATGAGGACTGTTAGCATCTACCTGACCGACACCTCATGGTGTGGCCACCGCCCCGGATCAAGAGGGCCTCAATGGCCTCCACACCGGACGAGTCACACAACTTGACTCCATGTGGTCATGGGGGGTCACGGGACATAAATAGTTGCCCTCCCCGACCGCACCGGACATCCAAACCAGATTCGATTGACCCTCTAGTTAGCCCCCAATAAATCCCCCTATTTCACCCCTAGAACCTATCGCTTGATAATATTCCACCTACAAACGATAGATGCAAAATAATTCGCTCAGCGGGCGACTGCCCTCTCTATTCCTTGCTCGCCCCGAAAAATGACCGTTTCGTGCGTGCCGTTGTCCCGCCGCACAATCCCCCAGCCCCAGACCTCCCCATCCAGACCCGCGCTGCCGAGCGCTGCCCCCCCCCGCCCCACCGCCCGGTCCTGGGCCCAAGCCCCAGCACCGACGGCAGGCACGAGGCTGGCCAGCCCCTCATGCATGCTTCGCCTTCTGGGCCCCATCGAACGAAAATGGCATCCGCGCCGTTGGGGCCGGTCCGGCGCAACTTTGCCAGAAGTGGGACCTCCTCCAAGAGGAAGGCGAATGTCGCCCGCGTCTTCTTTCTCTCGTTGATTCTCGTTGCGGCGGTCCTATCCGCGTTGACGGTCTATCTATCGCTTCAAGTGATGGCCAATTCGGGCGATGCAAAGAACGCGCCACTATCAAGTGTCTCGGAGAGCGCGGGAGCTTCAAATTTGGCACCACCGGCCAGAATAACAACAAAAACTGGTCGAGTCCACGGCAAAGATCGTGTATATTGCATGATCCCATTCATCTGGAACGAAGAGATTTATAATGCCATCATGGACACATGGGGAAAAAGATGCGACGTCATCAACTTCCTAGCAGATGCCGTAGTGGGAGGGAAGTTGAAGGGAGACAAAATAAGCGAAGACCCGTCGATGCAGTTCAGACCCTACTGGGAATATCCAGCTGGGACTTTCCCGAAAAACGTCGTTTTCATCAATATGACCCGTACTTGGAATGATTGTCCCCCCGACGACAAAGGAGTTAAGAAAGTTTGCAGACATATTTGGGAAAAAATGTATGTGGCTAAATTCCTGGCTTTAATCTCTGCGTCATATATTGTCAACCCTTATCTTTTGGCTTGCTCTTTTGCTCAGGTGGCGCTGTGAGTTATTTTGTGCTGGATTTCAATAATATGACCTCATCACAACAATTTAACATTTTCCTGTATCTTTTCTTAACCAAGCGTGGGTATTTGTCCAAGAGAACCATTTAGACCAAGCAGAATGGTTTTGTAAAGTGGATTATGATACTTTTTGTGAGTCAAATTATGCCCTGTCGTTACGTTGTCGTTTTCCTTCTACTCACCAGACTGAAATGTCCAGTTTTCCCGGAGAACGTGAAATATTTTGTGAGGCATAAGCACTGGGACCCTTATGATGAACATCATTACTTTGGCCACTTCATCAGGCATCGACAGAAAGGACGGGAACCCATGATTATTGGAGCTGCTGCCTGCTGGAGCCACAAAACGCTTGATGCCATCGCAGATGTTTACCGAAACATGCCGATGGGCTCCATGAAAGGGGAACGTGGTAAATGCGAAGATAGAGCGCAGGCAACAGAAGAAGCATCGACGTCTCTTTGCTTGAAGAGACACTTGAATGTGACCGCATATCCTGCTCGCGATGATGAGTTGCGTGAATTGATTGCAGTTGCCAAGTATACAGATGTGTTGACGTGGAATAGAACAGAGCAGGGTGAATGGTACGTCAAATTATTGATATTTGATTTCTGACTGATTGTTCAATCCCTGTCCAGCACTTTGATCAACAGACGGACTTTCTCCACTGCGCGATTCTTTGTCTCCCACAGGTGGTATTGGAAGGGTAAGCCGGAAGGGGCTGGAGAGACGGAGAATGCCATTGGAATTCGCCCGATAGGTTTGCACAAATACAAACAAGCTTCTGAAATCACGCAGTTGGATCAGCATTTCTACGGTCCACCTGAAAACAGAGAGATTATGAGGTTGAATCCTCGGACAAAAGCTTATGTGAACAAAGTTCGAAAGGCCATCGGCACTGACAAAACTAGTTGATGGATTGTAGACAGCATTTTTGCTTCACACCCAAAGAGATGATTTTCACAATCGTCATTGAACAAAGCCCCGTCCATCCCAGGGCTCCCATCCATCCCCTATTTCCTGCTTCAAAATGCCTGAATGATTCAACAATTCCACCAATGTTCCATCTGCATCGTACAAAAATGCCATTTCATATACATCTTTCCCCATGATGCGTTTTGTAGGCGGCAATGCAACCCGCAAGGTCTTGCCGAAGGTTTCAACTGAGAGTTGATTTAGATCGTCCATCCACTCTTGCAACTGGTACAGCGCGCATGCTGTCCCGTCCGCAGATGCACCATCGTCGTTGTCCGGTCGAGGTATGTTGTTGGTAACGTCCAAAGCGAAATGGTTCAGCCCCAGCAATTCCTCTCGCTTCGTCAGGTCGATGGCCCTTTTTCGCGTCCCCTCTGCCTCATTGAGCATGTAGGATGGAACCTCCAGTAATTCAATTCGAGAGCGAGGACCGCCCTTGTCGTCGCCGGTGCAGCTTTCGTTCAACAACCACGCCGCCCGAGCGGGACCGGCCACGAACTTGCTTTCTACCCCGAAGCCCAGGAGGGAATAGAATTTGATTGCGTTGTCGATGTCCCGGGTCTTTATCGCTACGTGATGAGAGATAATTGCCGACGATATACGGTTGCTTGCATCGCTCGATGATGGCGATACTGTGGGCCTCTGCGCATCTTCTTTTCCCTGCCGAAGATCATCGAGGTTAGCGCTCTCGTTGACTGGAGATGCAGCATAGTTTTGGCCTGCCGCCAACGGCTTTTTTGTAGCCCACGAAGATTTTATCGCGGGGCTCGAAAATGCGCACGCACAAAGTGTGTGGCGCAATGGCAGCACCGAACAAAAGACAAGATGGAGCAGAGACCGCTTTCCTCGCAACGACTCCATGTTCACTTCCCACTAGGAACGTCGTACAATACCCGAAATGCTCAGCGCACAACTTGGTCGCTCGTTCCGTCTAGGATAATCGCCGACGAGGGCCAACGGGCGGGCGCCTTGGGCGGGGCGGGCGGAGGGCGGACGGCGGACGGAGGCGGAGGAGGAGGAAGAGGAAGGAATGAAGAGGAGGGCGGATCTAGTACCTACCTACCTACGTACCTATCGATCGGATCTTTCCATCAAGCATGAATCATCCCTTTGCATCGGAATTAGTACAACTTTCCAACAGGTGTATCTTTGAGCGGGCGACGGACGGACAGAGGACGGAAGAACGAGAACGCTTTTCTACAAAATACGATCCAAATAGTCTCGACAAACACTGAGTGATTGGGGATTATCTCATGATGATACAAGCAGTTAATGACAAAATCACTATTCTTCCACCCAGAAATAGCTTTGCAAAAAGTATTGGAAATTTCATCGATACCAGCAGTCTCCCGGCCGGGAGAACTCCGCTCGCTCGCGAGTTTCCGTCGCCGCAACCGTTGATTTTTTGCGGGGGTCGGTCGGCTTACAGTCGAGAGCGGCGCCGAGGAACGATTGTCGTCGTTGCATCGCTGCCGTTGCCGTTGCCATATTTTTTTTGTTCAAGCAACACCCACCCTTCTTCGCCCAATCGAAACCATGCCTCCTCAGCAAATGAACGTCGCCATGATGACCTCCGGCGGTCTGGCGCCCTGCCTCTCCTCCTCGGTCGCCTACCTCGTCGAGTTCTGGGCCGCCGCCCTCAAGGCGGGCAAGATCTCCGGCCTGTCCATCCGCATGTACATCGACGGGTACAAGGGCGTGCTCACGGGGGATTCCACCGTCATCTCGCCGTCGATTTACGACGAGTGCTCGTGCCTGCACGACGTGGGGGGCAGCCCCATCGGCAACTCGCGCGTCAAGGTGTGTGTTTGTGTGTGGGCGGGGGCTCGGGCTGGACATGATGCGCCGTGTCATGATGCCTGTGCCCAGCGTGCCTATGCGAAAAGATTCCAGATGCCAGATGGTGAACCTAACTCAATTTTGGTCTCATTTTTGTCCCACCATTAGCTCACCAACGTCAAAGATTGCTTGAAGCGAGGTTTCATCAAGGAGGGCGAGACGCCCCTGGAGGCGGCTGCCCAACAACTCATCAAGGATGGAATCAATGGTGAGCTTGAACTGAACTGATGGGCGGTTGTGTGAATGCGAACGGCTGCAAATGGCTCGAAGAGCGGGTAATAATTTTGTTGATGCGAGCGTGGGTGGATTTTTCAACATGTTGTGTTCCTTCTCTTCTTCCCCAAAAGTCATCCACACCATTGGCGGCGATGATACCAACACCCAGGCGGCCGAACTTTCCAAGTACATTCTCGAAAAGCACGGCGGAAAGGTTGTGGTCGTTGGCATGCCAAAGACCATCGACAACGATGTTTACCCGATTGTTCAAACGTTCGGGGCCGACACTGCCGCCGAGCAAGGGTCCATCTTCTTCACGAACGTCGTCAGCGAGAGCTCGGCCAACCCGCGCATGCTCATCATCCACGAGGTCATGGGGCGCGACTCCGGCTACCTCACCGCCGCCACGGCCCAGAAGTACCGCGCATCGATCAAGGCCACGAAGTTCACCGGGCCGGGGTTCACCATGACCCAGAAGTCGCGCGACATCCACGCCGTCTGGATCCCCGAGCTCCAAATGTCCATCCCCGCCGAGGGCGAGCGCCTGCGGAAGGTCATGGACGAGAACGGCTGTGTCAACGTCTTCTTGAGCGAGGGCGCCGGGGTCGAGGAGATCGTGGCCGAGATGGAGGCGAACGGGGAAGAGGTGCCCCGGGACGCGTTCGGGCACGTGAGCCTCGCCAAGATCAACCCGGGCGTGTACTTCTCGAAGCGGCTGGCGACGCTCGTGGGGGCGGAGAAGACGCTGGTGCAGAAGTCGGGATACTTCGCCCGCGCGGCGGCGTCGAACGCGTTCGATCGAAAGCTGATCCGGGACTGCGCGGAGAAGGGCGTGGAGAGCGCGATCGCGGGGGTGTCGGGTTGCATGGGGCAGGACGAGGACAAGAAGGGCACGCCGATTAGGGCGATCGAGTTCGAGAGGGTCAAGGGCGGAAAGCCTTTCAATAAGGATGCCGCCTGGTTCCAAGAGTTGCTGAAGGATATTGGACAAATCGCTTGATTTGCATCCAATGCAAACATTGGTATTGAATGTGAAGCTTTCTGTTAGAAGTGTTACGTTCAGCTTACTCAGACATATTTTGTCATACTTTCACTTGACGGAAGACATAAAAGTGAACTCATGTTGAAATAGATGGAGCTCGCATATTTGATTCATAGCCCACCTTTCACAGCAAGGTAGGTGAGCACAGGTTTGAGCCTTGGGCGGAGCCTCTGCCCTTGGAACGAATATACATTCGTGCCAAGCCTCTGCCGCCCAAATGTATTGAATTGTGTTGTGAGGAACTTTGCCGGCTTCGCTCAAAAAGGCGTACAAATATGTACTCACATCAAATTACCATGCAGGAGATTGCAGTCGCAACCCAACCCAGACAGCAAACAACACAACGAGAAATAAATGCTTTCCGAGGTAGTGGCAGCCACATGGGTGTGAACAGAGGAAGTATCAAACCAAAGCAGAAAGATTCCACCACCGGGGCCCCAAACCAGAAACCAAGATCGTCCATAAAGTAACCGAAAACATTCACAAGGATGTAAAGTCCGGCAGGAAGTAGCAGCAATGCAGGGAATGCTGACACAAAAGCGTACACGAGTCACCTTCTGGACCAAACAGACACACGGTTGTCAATGACATCTTCGCAGTTATTTCTGATCCATCGTCGGAGAAAAGCATCAATCAGAGATGCAAACCAAATGAATATTGGTTGCCACATCACTGAGGCGGCAGAGTCGGGAAGGATCGATCCTAGTAAAAGAAGGAGCGTGACATAGAAGTAAAACACACCAACCGAGGCGTCCAGTCCATTTTGTTCATGTAGTTTCGATTCATCAGTTGTTGGTTCTCCAGCGCTGGTATCTACAGGGGAATCCTGTTTTTCTTCAGTACACTCGTCGTTGCGGTGGCAAGATTGATCCCTGCCTAGATCATTAGAATCAATTCCTGCCGATAGACCTGGAGGGTTTGACGGTCTGTTCCATCTGGAGCGACATAGGTCAGGTCGCAATGGCATGTATACTAGGAATGCTGTGCCGATAACGGTGAAGAGGGAAAGAAAGACCCGGACAGTGCCGATCCCGCCCCAAGCCACGATTGCACCATCCCAATCGGCGCGTCGCTTGGACTCTTCTTCAGATGGAGATTTCCACATGCCAAAGGCAGCAAACGATGCAACAGAGGCCACCATCCCCAGCCAGTGTCGAGGTGGGGGTGATATTTCTAGAGAGATTGATAACGGGCGGAGTAAGTTGAGCAGTGACATCAAACCCATGCGAATCGAAGCTTTGGCAAGTTTCACGGAGCAGCAAACGTGCGTAACTCTGGTAAAGGAGTTTCTCCCATCAATTGCTCTATCCTCCACGTATTGGTCTCCAACGAGGTACGGCATGGTAAGACCAAGAACGATGGCCAGCACTATATACATCACTCGCGCAAATTGAAAGGGCATCCAGATCATGCTCCCGCTCAAGAGACTAAAATAAACGGTATCAGAACTCATCCCTACCGTACCGCCGATCTGAATGACACCACTCTCCACAAGTTTCTCATTCGGCATTCTACCCGGAAAGTCAGGAGGTTTCGATACTCCAGACACGATAGAGAGGACATTATTTCCGCAATTTTGGAGCGATCCTGACCGGACATTATCAACATTGTCATCTTCCGTATGGTAGGCCCATCTATACTCAACCCAGACGAGATCAACGAGATGTATTCCTTGCGTCCAGTATATGTCACTATCAGTTCTCCCTGTGCAGTTAGAACGGTGTTGACATGAGCAAAAACAACATTGGCATCCATGTAGAAGAGAACGGACGTCAGCGGCCTCACCTATTGATATTGTCTTGTATAACCACTCCGTAAGGGAAAATGCTTTCGGATGGGGGGCATGCTTTTGATAGGCACTTGTGGCGAAGTATGAGTTGGACCTAATGAGCATTTCTCGACTTGTGGCCGCACCGCTTCCCTCAATATTGATCGCAAATGAAGATAATGCGCTCCATGGGTGCGATATGTCATTCCCAGCACTGTCTCTTCCGGATGCCCAATACTCTGCACCGACGAGACCATCCTCCTCAGCATCTACGAATAGTATGAGCACATCCCTTTCTAATTGATCTCCACTGGCAGACCTCGAAGCAAGACCAGATGACAGCTCAAGCATGACTGCACAACCTGCGCCGTCATCAGTTGCCGCTGGGCCCATCGGAACTCCGTCATAATACGAGGAGACTTGGATTGCCTCTCCATCAGACCCAGTTTGTTTGCCTTTGATCAAGAACGCGACATTGATGATCGATCCGCTCTCAAAACTGCCAGTGTAATCATTGTAAAGATCAGCTTCAGTGGCGTTTTGGACTGATGTCTCAATGATATCTGTTCCGTATTTGGACACTAATAAGTTGCCATGTGATAGGATGTACCTTTTTGGCCATGGAAGAAAATGTGAGCTTCTTTCATAACAACAATGGCACCACAGATACCCATGAACTCACCCCAAAACGCGTTCGTTCTCTTCATTGTACCAGGGGTGTGGCTGAACCGCAATTATATTCAAATGCTCTTTTGCTCTTGCTCCACTAAATTCCGATGGATCTGCTTCGACGGGTTTTACCGAAGGCAATATTGAGCTGGAATCGAGCGCCCCGACCAGAATGACAACAACCAAAAGTATTACCAAAGAAATCGAGAAGAAAAGTTCAAGCCCAACTGATGCTATGATACTATGGCGGCACATCTGGTTCGCTCTTCAAGTTAACTAGGTAGGCATCGCCTTTGTTCTTGGCCGCTCAAGCTCGATCAAGTTCATGCAGCCCGAGCACCAGCATGCGGACAGGCAGCGTTCTGGTCCGTCAAGACGGTCAGGGGCACAGCCGGGCGCCGTACGGCTCACGATTCAGAGACCACCGCGCCATGGCTGGGAAACAACATCATGGCCAGACAAGACCACAAGATAGACCATCCGGATGGCGATGGCTAGCATGGGGCATGTAGGTAGGTATGGGCCGGCATGGGATGTGGCATGATGTGGGATGGATGGGGCGAGCGACGAGGGGGAAAGGGTCACGATACTAATGACTATTTGTCTCACATATCGTAACTCACACAGAGTTTCACACCATAATTTGATAAAAACCTTTAAATAATAATACTTTAAATTTCGCCGAAGTTTTCGTAATTATCATGAGTACAATTTTTCGTCGATTGATCGATCTTCTTATTGGTTTGACGTGGTTTTTAAAAATGAGGTGCTTGGGATAGAATCGGTTGTTTTCCAGTGATGTCTAATTTCGTCATAAGGTAGTGACAGCTACCTCTCAGCCAAGGTTCTGCCGTGGTTCTGCAAATTTTTCATTCTTACGTCCACCCATATGTACTGGTTTTATTGATATGACGTCATAAATGATCAAAATATTTCATAGCAATTTGTACATTTTTATCGAAATAGTACATATTTTTGAAAAATAATTAAGACTGCTGGGTCCACTTGAATAGTTTGATATCTGAATCCTGATACGATAGTGTGCACCTCTGGCGCTCGCTCCCCAACTCTTGCCGACAGCGACTTACTCCCTCTGTCCCGAAATAAATTTTTCTTTTTGGTTTTGCAGACATTTTATTGCGAATTTTCGGTCAATAAAAACGTAATACCGTTGGAATCGTCTCGTCAAGCCGAGTTTGATAGTGCCACCGGAACCAATT
>JALLPA010001731.1:0-10241 GCA_036939895.1 Thalassiosira exigua | reverse complement strand
TGGATCCCACAGGGGGGCTCTTCGCCAAGCTCTAGCCCAGAGCCAGTTTGTCTTGGAACACCCAGCTCCCAAACGCAAGTACTTACAATGGACGATTCGGCTTCGAAAAGGGGGCGTCCAAAGAACAACAACGACGAGCCCCAACGCTTAAAGAAGGGTCGTCCCGACATTAGTTCCAATGGACGCCTCTTTGGGTCCCACGCCCCCCTGGTTTTCATGGGCATCACTGCCGCCCAGATCATGGCGGAGGCGCATTTCGATGCCAATCCAATGTTGGCTAAATGTATAAATAGAAACGGGCTTGAGGGGCTACTGCACCTTGCCAAGGTAGCTCTCCGACTTCGAGGCGAAACGGAAGTCATTACCGAGGAACTGATCGACGGCGTTTTCCATGCCAGGGAACACCTGAAGACCCTCGAAGCCATTCTCGATGAAGAGAAGGGGAATCATCAAGCGATCATCAATAGGATAAAGAAGAACATAATGAACTTTGTCAATCAGCTGCTATCACTCGACGCTGACGCCGATGCAGATATCAAGGCCTACAAACTGAAGCGCAACGCTATGAGAGATGCTGCTTGCAAGACAGATATCAGGGCTGCACACAGAATCGCAACGCTATGAGAGATGCTGATCGCAAGACCATTCAGCTGAGGAAGCAGGCAATGATGGACGAGGCGCTTCGCGCTCAGGACACTTTCCGCCAGTGCAGTACGAAGCCCAGGAGCTGTCTGGTTGCTTCCAATCGTGCGCTGAATCTTTTGATGAAGACAATCAAAGGATCGAATCCCTGGGGAAGTGGTTGAAGCCATTTTTGTGGCTCAAGCTGCGTACCACTCTAACGACATTGGGAGGATGGAACACGAGATCCTTGCCCGAGAAGGGCATTTCGGTTAGGGTGGGTACGGACAAGAACAATGAAATTAAGATACGCCCATGTCGTGCAATAAAACGAAAAGTATTTACTCGTCAAGAGGGTTTCCATTGTCTGTGCAACAAATGCTTTGGGCTCGTGATTACTCATGCCTACAATTGACGCCCGAGTTTACCCGTTGCATTCTACAAGCAAGTGAAGATTCTATTTTCTTTTGAGTGATACGTATTGTGCAGTTCATCGCCGCAAGTTCGTAGCTGGAGCTGGAGTGCTCGCCTCCAACAGCTTCGTCGGCTCCGCGGCCCGCGGCCCGCGGCGGCATCGCCAGCAAACGACCTGCTGGAGACCCACTTCGAGCCATCAAGTCGCAAGCTAATGGCCACGGGAATGGCCAGAGAGTTTGGATGCCCGCCGGATGTCGCGGATTGTGCCATGCGTGTGATGTCGAATGTCGCCGTGCCGTCCTGGTGCCGTCGCGTGTGAGTCGAGCGCGCGCCATGCTTTGGCTCATCCCCTCTGCGGCTCATCATCGTGTGTTCGCGGGCTGTCACATCGTGAACGGCCGTGATTAGATGCTATTTGACAGTTTCTGACCCTCTATGACAGATACACTGTGAAATGCAACCGGAAATGGAGGCCGATGCTGATGGCGTTGGACGGACATGAAACGGGAGTGGAATCCGTGGTGAAATCTGCTGCCTGACAACGAAGCGCACCATTCGCGCATTCCTCGGTGAGTACTGAACAGGAATCCACCAGTCCGATTTCGTTTCACTGGAGAAACGATTGATCATCGTGTCCCCGGCCTCGGACTGTACTTTTTGGAAACGTCAGATCATTCCACGACGCGACCAAAGGGGGCCTCTTCGCCAATCTCTATCCCAGAGCCAGTTTGTCTTGGAACACCCATCTCCCAAACGCAAGTACAATGGACGATTCGAATTCGAAGAGGGGCTGTCCAAAGGACAACAACGATGATCTCCAACGCACAAAGAAGGGTCGTCCCGACATTCGTTCCAATGAATTCCTCTTTGGGTCCAACGCCCCCCTTGGTTTTCATGGGCATAATAGCATGCCATTGACTGCCGCCCAGATCATGACGAAGGCGAAACCCGATGACAACTCAATTTTGTCTAAATGTATGAACAGAAACGGGCTTGAGGGGCTACTGCACCTTGCCATTGCCAAGGTAGCCCTCCAGCTTGGTGACGCAGGGCAAGTCTTTACGAAGGAACAGATCGACGACGTATCCAAAGCTAGGGAACTCCTGAAGACCGGTCTCGAAGCCACCCTCGATGACGAGAAGGTGAAGCACCAAGCGATTATCAACGGGATACAGAAGGACGCCACAAACTTTGACAATCGGCTGCTATCCGTCGCCGCTGACGCCGAGGCAGATATCAAGGCCTACACCCTGAAGCGCAACGCTATGAGAGATGCTGATCTCAAGACCGTTCAGGTGAAGAAGCAGGGAAAGATGGACGAGGAACTCCGCGCTCAGGGCATTTGGCGCCAGTCTAATACGAAGCCTAGGAGCTATCTATCCATCACCAAACGTGCGCTGGACCTTTTGATGAAAACAGCCAAAGCGTCGACCCTGGGGAAAGGAGGATGACGATGAGCTCGAAGCCATTCTGGGGGCCCAAGCTGCGTACCACTCTGACAGCATTGGGAGGATGGAAAGCGAGATTCTTGCGCCTGAGAAGAACGTTTCTGTTAGGATGGATATGGCCAAGAAGGAGTGATTTATATTGTCACTGGGTTGTATTCGCTGGGGGCTTCGGCCATTCAGTTGGAAGTAACGTTAGTAATAAATGCTATGTATCGTATGCAACCAAGGAATGGTCTCTTATCTGATAACACTCTGAAACTATGACACGAAATTTGTACCGTTGCATCATCTCGTTATTGTTCATAATACAAAAAAGGTACAGCACCATGGCAGAGACTGAGACAAGAATGATTAGAAAAGATGAGCAAAAGAAACATTAGAACCTACGCCACCTAACCCAACAAGGCCAAAGAAGAATTTTGGCCACAATACTCTTCAAAACAGACGAATGCCATAACATCAGACACACTTTGGAAAGAGGTCGATGGCTATTTTGGTGGCTATGCAGTGGTAATACACAATTTTCCCCCTCTTTCCAAAACTTTACCTGAAATGAAATTTGGAGATATGACATATTCAGTCCGAATCATATCATTTCATAAAACAACTGAGTGAGCTTTTGTGTCACGAACTGCCTTAAGGTGCAATCTTTGGGAGTCAAATTGCAGATACTGTGTTGATGAAGGACAGAAATAATGCTCTTACTACTTCAAAAAATATTTTGCACGAGAATACCCGTGCGTTTATTCAGACAATGCAGATAAATCATTGTAGGGAGATTGTCTCACAAGCATATCTCATCGGATGCTGAAATTAATATTAAGATGGTTACTTATGATATATAGTGCCATCTGTCCCAATAGTATTAGACTGAAAATAAGGTAACATGGCAATACATTTCTGATAGGATACCCCAAACTGTGAAAAAGTGTTAGAGAAACCAAAGTAACATGAACAAAGAATCTGCCCAATTTGAGGTAGGACACCCACGGAGTCTAACCCCTAAGTAAAAATAGGGTCGGAGTGTCCTAGTAAAAATAGCCCCATTGAGGCCGTTTTGTGTCATATGACGGATATAAGACAATTTAACATAAACATAATTAATTAGAAATAGAAATAGGCACTTGATATAATAGCCTCATATCAAAGAACACATATTTTTATTATGCATATACACACGCCATGCATGGTCCATGACATGCACAACATCAACAACTAAACACGAATGCACCACCAAACCAGCACCCCTCCCTGTAATCATATACTCAACATTTTAATTTCACAACATGACCTCTACTACATACTTTCTGTTTGCTGTTGTGACTTAGTATCTTCAACCAAACCTTATTTGGTAAATTTATTCCTATCAAAAATGTTGTACAGCTACAGTCCCTCAAAACTAATAAAGCTGGGTGCTCTCCAGTTATGATATGTTAGAGCTAGAACAATACAGCCAGCATGTAACAGAGAAGTAACTGGGGGTACTTCCATGGGTCCCTCGTTGCCCTGCGATCCAAGCCCCACCCGAGGCTTGCCAAGGGAGCGAGGCTCTCTCGAGGGTCACCCCGGGCAGANCAAACGCAAGTACAATGGACGATTCGAATTCGAAGAGTTCCCATGGATTCCTCTTTGGGTCCCACGCCCCCCCTGGTTTTCATGGGCATACTAGCGTGCCCTTGACTGCCCCCCAGATAATGGAGAAGGCGAAGCCCGATCTCAATCCGATATTGTCTAAGTGTACCAACAAGAACGGTTATGAGGCGCTGCTGCACCTTGCCAAGGTAGCCCTTCGGCTTGGTGGCGAAGGGCAAGTCTTTGTCAAGGAACTGATCGACGACGTTTCCAAATGTAGAGGCACCCTAACGCGTTGAATGCCTCGGCGTCTCCACACTCCATTCGTTTTTGCAGCCTTTTTATTTCCTCGGCAAGCGAATTCGACGATGACGTTCCACACGAAATACAGACAAGTCCGTTTTCTTTATCAGCAACACAGCCCCCGCAGACGATTGTTCCACAACATGCCCTGTAAGTGGAGCCTTGGCCAAAAGGCAACCGAAGAGTACAGATTGGACAATTCTCCTTCGCCGGAGGATCTTTGAAGAGAGCTTCGTCATCGATTGGGATGTAGAAAGCCCGAGTCTTGTCCCTCTGTTTACTCTTCATCTCATCTTGACTCTTTTGAAATACACGCAGAATCTCAGCATATTCAACTTTTGGTAGAAATCCGCGCCTGACGGCTTTTGTCACAGCCTTCAGGGACGGCTCGTTACCGCAGCACAATTTGTACTGTTGCTCAGTGGAAGACAGCGGCAATGGGAGGAAACAAATGTCGCAGTCCTCCTGTTGCGGATGTCCCCGGAACAATGCTTCGTCGTGCACCTGTTTCGCCCGCTTGTCCTCCTCCGTCAAGGGCGTTTCGACCTCTGTTTCGGCGAGCCCCAACTGGAACCGAAAACGATGGCAAGGAGTGAGAAGGCGGTAAGCTCGGCGGCCGGTGAGAAAGATCTGAGACCGATGGACTCACTTTCGTCACGCTCCATGTGAATAGTTTCAAAATCACGAGCCACACTTGCCAACATGCCCTTTCGAAAGCCATCCCTGCGGGGTGGGGAAGGTCGGGGAGGCGATCCGTTACCTTCCCATGACGTTCGGGAATGCTTTTTCCACGCTCCGTGTTTGGCATTGCCTTCCCCGATGCCGATGTTTCGTCGACCTCGCGAAGTTTGCTTGACTGCTGGGGCGGCTGCTGCGCCACCTTCCCCTTTCTGCGTTTGCCCTTGTTCTTCTTCGGCATTTTGGGTAAAGTCGGATGCAAGGCGATGATAAAGGAGCGAGGCCATCAGTGCGTTCGCCGGTTGGTGCGTTCGTCGTCGTCCGCGTCGGTGGTTCTGGGCCGAATGAAGCGCCAAGCGATGCCGAGTTTGCTGGATTCGTCGTTCGTATCTATGGTATGTAGGTATGGTACGAACTTCTTTGTTTTGACTTCGATATTTTTGGCTCGGGCATACTGATTCCGGCGTTGAAAACGTGACGAGAGCTTGCCGACCAAGTCGCAAGGAGACAGGGCACGACGCGACCATGATGACCACGACCACGACCACGACGGCCTCCGCCGCCGAACCGTAGGCCCGCGGCAAGCAGCGGCTATCGTAGTCTCCAGAGTGNCACCGCGTGGCCTCCGAGTCGTTCGCAGTCGACTGGCGGACAATCTCCTCGCGACTCGCCCGAGACGTCCCGGCGCCAGCCGTCGCCGTCGCGACCGCGGCTCGGCCTCCTCGGCCATGAACGGGCGGACGCCGAGCACGACCACGCCGAGGTCGAGGTCGAGGTCGGTGTCGCAGTCGCCGGACTCCGACGTCCGACCCGTCCCGCCCGGGGCGACGGACGAAGCGGCGGGCGCGGGCGACGCGCCGGCGATGGACCGCGGCGGCGTTCCCGTTCGATCCGGCGGCCGGCCGCCGCCCGCGACGTCGTCCCCTTCCTCTGCCGCGGACGCCGCCTCGGCCTCGGCCTCGACGGCGCCTTCCCAATCCGGAACGGCGAGGAAGCGCGTGACCAACCCCTACGCGAAGGAAAAGCCAAACCGCGCCGTCGTTGCCGTCGTTGCGGATCCGAAGCTGAGGCGGAAGCGGCAGCTGCTCGAGAAATATCGCGCGCCGTCGGCGAATCGCTGTCGAACGACAAGGGACGGGGTCGCGTCCGCGCCCGCGTCCGCGATGGACGTGGTGCGTCGGACCCGACGATGGCGCGAGTCGTGGAGCGAAGGGCGCGGGAGAGGAGGCCCGAGCCCGATGCAGCGCGAAATTTCGGGCGGGGCGCCGCTGAGGCCGAGGCTCTTCCTGTTCCATCGCAGACCTCCGGCTGGACGCGAGAGGGAGCCGCTGCAGCGGGCGCGAAGTGTGCAAGCCGACCAGCGCCTCGATCGGACGAACGGCGAGGGTAGAACTCGCGAGAGACCGACGCCAACGACGAACGAAACCGAGGGCACTTGGGAGTTGGACACCGGCATCACCGAACTTTCGGGCGAAGGTATGCGCGTTCGTCCTTCGCTGGCGAATTCGATTTCGTTGTCGTTGGTTTCAAATGGGCCTCCCCTTTTGCACGCTTTTCGCGACAGGCGGATCCGGAAAGACTCAAATATGTTTGAGCCTGTGTGTGACTTGCGCCATGACTCCCCTGTTGTATCCCAGACCCGTCCATAAAAGTGAGACGATGACGTCGGGCAATGAGATATCCTCTGAAAGTCACAACGAATACTACACGGCAATTTACATCAGCATGGGAGAGGGGATACCCTTGATGACGATTGCGACGCGGCTGGAGAAAATGGTCCGCGCCCGTCTGAAAGGAAACGACCCCGACGCAACGAAACGGGTCCTCTCGCGGATAGGGCTGCTGTCCATGCGCAACGAAGAGGAATTCGTGGATTTCGTCGAGCGCGACTTGCCTCAGATCTTCGAACACCACAGCAACTGCGACCAGAAACGACGCGGGCGTCGCCCGCAACAACCCGCCAAGATCGGCATCGTCGTGTTGGACGGCATAGCGGGGTTCTTTCGCTTCTCGGATCCGCTGTTTCAGCAGTCGCGAGACCCGATGTTTCACTTTCAGCGAAGTTCCAAGTTCTTCCAAATCTCGTCTCGGCTGCGAATGTTGTCGGACGTTTACGACGTTCCCATTGTGATCACGAATCAAGTTTCGGCGGTCATACAGCCGCCCGTGGGGGCTGGGTTGGATGGATCTTTGTCGCATTCGTCCTCGGAGGACGTTGTCCCTGCTCTGGGATTGGTGTGGTCCAATTGCGTCTCTACGAGGCTTATCCTGCACCGGAAGGAGTTGATGCTGGATGTCGACGCTGGTCCTAGTGACGGCGTTGAGAACATGCCAAACGGAAATCGCAGCGTGGCAAAATGCAAAACAACGAAGAGAATTCCGGTGAGGAAAGCACGCATCCTCCAATCAGTAAGCTTGGAAAGTGAGCGCGAAGTTTGGTTTTTCGTTGATACTGGAGAGGTGGTTGCTCTTCGTTAGTTTTGATGCCATCTAACAATAAAGAGGTGTCATCTTCCATTTGTTGAGTAACCTTTTTATTGCATCAATTGGTTGTTCGTATCATTTGTAAGAGGGTCTTGGCGCAGTTTCTCAACAGCAAAGCAACATACACCCTACCTAGCAACACACCCCAGGGGTATTTTCGACGTCACCCTTTTTGGAGGTCAGAGCAGCTTTAAGTGGACTTATGGCTGAGAAGCTTGGAAATAAGTGCATTGAAGCAGTATCGTTAGCAAAGAAAGTATAAAGTGAAACAATGTGCTCAGCTGATTGATGGATGATATATGTCATTTTTCAAAAAATCATCCCAATACATCCGAGACATAATCATATCATTTTGTATGAAAAGTAGAGTTCAGTACTGGCCCCCCACCATCCTTTTCTTCATAAAGCAGAGTAACATCATGTCTTCTCATGACATTTCAGCTAAGATGAAGGCTAATGTTGCATTGAATGAATAAATAGCACGTGGTGCTCCATCATGTGTCCCGGCAGGAATCTTGCATTCGACTGGTTTGGGTTCTGCGTGGGGAAGATTTCTTTGTGACTGATGCACAACAAAAATATGCTAAAAATGTTTTTGTATCTATGCTTTAGTTTGCTTGCTTTTGTGTTCATCTGATCAACTATTGCTTGCCTCCACTTTGATGGTGTTGGCTCATTTTCCCTGTCGATTTTCAACGTGAAGAACACTTATTTCTAATTATTCCTTTCGGAGTATCGTACAATGAACCAATTCATGGAGAATTTTATATTTGCAGCAGAACGGGAAAGGGACATATGTTGGCATCAGCCCCCTGTTTTTATTGAAACTATTGGTTTTTATACATGTGTAAGGTATCCAATGGAACAATTGCACATTGCTATTTTACTAAGAGGCTTCTGATCAAATCCAACAACCACACCATTCGATTCTCTCTTTGTGTCTCAGCTGGCCATCCCGTGCCATTGCTCTCCGGTTCATCCTTGCCTTGGAATTACGCTCCATGGCCAACCCAGACAATGCGTCTATTTGGAGGGATCAAGCCTGCCCATAGAAGATCAAGCCATCACTTCCATTCCGCTTGAGGTCGGGGAAGCATAAGCATATGGGAAACCAAGGGAAGATGAGGTGGTGGTGGACGATGACGCAGACATTTTCTGATGGTTCTCTCAACTGCCGGGCAGAGAGACAGGTCCCATGAGGAGTAGCACATTGAAGATGATAAGCGACAACAACCATTCATCAAGTGTGAACATGATCAGTGACAAAGTATATTGAAATGCTGTAAATGGCTTATGAGGTGATTTTGTAAATATTCTGAGACCACACCAGCAATGCACATAAGGTAGAGAGCTAGCTTGTTCTTGCACGTGGTGCGGGTTATTCCATGCACTATCAGGTTTTCTGGTAGTCATGCCGATGAAGATATGTTCGCAATATTATGGCAGTTCCCAGCTCCAGGGAAGGTTGTTGTCACAATTGGGTCATTGAGCCTGGTCGCTTCTTAATAGTTTGAATATAGTGAAGGGATTACATTTTTTCTTGGGACTGAGGTCCTGCTGGATTTTCTAACCTAAAAAGGTAATGAGCTACTTGAAGCCGTCCGTCACCATGATCGTTGCGCGCCACACATGATGCGATGTAGTAGTTATGATTGTGATGGCGGCATCCATCATTTGCCGCTGAATAATGGTCAATGTCATCAACCAAGGACTCAACTGAGAGCCCTTGTCCTTGACTATCGGACCAACCAGGGCAATTTGTACTTGTATCACTATTCACAATGATTGAGCGACCAAAGAGAGGGTTGTGCCCTGAAACAGTTCGTTTCAAGGCCGTCGGATTGAGGTGTCAGAAGTAGTTTAGATAAATGTAACCATAGCGTTAAATAGATGATGATGACATTGAGCTTGACATCAATATAGTTACTTTAACTTTAGCTCCAATTCATTACTTCAAATGTCCAAATAAGTTCATTCAGAATGGCAGTTGTTGTGGTCTTTGACGGTAATGACTTATGCTCAATTTTCTGAAAGCCGATTTTATTTCGGGGGAGTTTGGGCAAAACAAAACACCCAATGAATCATTCCCATGAAAATCATTACATGGACTAGCGATAGAAGCAATTTGTTGTGCGGCAGTTTCATGGGGGTGTCAGTAATGCTGCCATCATGATAACATTGAAGTGACGGAAAGCGGATGTGCCATGTTTTGATAATGAGTGGATACAGAGCTTACCCCTACTTCCTGTCTACAATCAAATTTCAGCGGCGTGCACTTCCAAAGGTGAAAATCAGTGAAATTATAAAGAAGCAATGATTGTGAAAGCCTTCCTGGCATCATTTTCTAGATGTTTGATTCGTACCAATTCCACAATGTGTAATTTTCATTTGTGTATTCACTCCAATGCAGAATCTAAGTCAGTCATTTGATTTGAAGGCTACAACTTTAAATTGCAAAAACCAACATTGTTGTCAGAAGTGTAGCACCTCATTGAACATGATTCTGTAGAAATAATTGCTGACACTAACTGAGAAGCGACAAGCTGCTTCATGAACTACAGCATCACAACAAATTCTCCAATCTTCACACAATATTATTACATGTAGATTATTCAAGGTATTTTTACATTTTTTCTCAATTTCACTTTATGATGCTTCAGATAGAGCAGTTGGATATTAGATGTGTTCCCATCCCAGGTCATCTGATCTAGGTCACGG